>UESW01003441.1:46698-75468 GCA_900491605.1 Calamus simplicifolius
GGTACCTCAAAATCCACTTGAGTGCCTTCCAGTGCTCCTTCCCTGGGTTCGCCATGAATCTGCTCACCTGGCTCACTGCATATGCTATGTCAAGTCTGCAACATACCATAGCATACATAATGCTGCCCACGGCACTAGCATATGGAACTCTCTCTATGTACTCTTTTTTCTCATCTGTCTGAGGGTTCTGTAATTTAGAAAGAGACATGTGACTAGCCAAAGGTGTTCCAACTGGTTTGGCCTTATCCATCCCAAACCTCTCCAACACCTTCTGAATATATCCACCCAATGATAAGTGTAGAATTTCCTCGGTCCTATCTCTGTAAATTTTCATCCCAAGTATCTTCCTAATGACCCCAAATCCTTCATTTCAAATTCTGTTGATAATGCATATTTTAGTCCATTCACTGCTTCAACACTCCTGCTGGCAATGAGCATATCATCCACATACAGAAGGAGATACAGTGCATCATCCTCATCCACAATTTTCACATAGACACAAGTATCATGTTCACATCTAGAAAATCCAAGGCCCAAAATAAAAGTGTCAAACCTTTTGTACCACTGACGAGGTGACTGCTTCAAACCATAGAGCGATTTCTTTAGTAGACACACTTTTTTTTCCAATCCAGATTCCTTGAAACCCTTTGGTTGCTTCATGTATATCCTCTCCTCTAGACTCCCATGTAAGAAAGCCGTCTTCATGTCCATATGCTGCAACTCCATACCATGTTGTGCTATAAGTGATAACAACACACGAATTGATGCATGACGTACCACTGGAGAGAATACCTCTGTGTAGTCCACTCCCTCTCTCTGTGAGAACCCCTTAGCAACAAGCCTTGCTTTGTTTCTGACTCCACCTTGCTATGAAGGTGCCTCCTTTTTTGTGAACACCCATTTTGAACCAATGGCCCGAGCATCTCTAGGTAGATCCACTAGCTGTCATGTCTTGTTCTTTTCTAGGGACTCCATCTCCTCCATCATGGCCTGCATCCATGAGTCTCTTTCTGAACTTCCATGGCTTCTTGGAAGGTATCTGGATCTTCATTTGCAGTGATTAGAGCATAGAAATCATGTCATCAATGCGATACTGAGCAGGTTTGATGATGGTACACTTTGCCTTGTGTAGTGCCACACCCCTTTGATCATCTCTCAAAGCTGAAGTGTGTGACTCCACCTGCACCTCCTTCTGGATTGATGGCTCTCCTGGCTGATCCTTTATATGTATTGGAACATTCATACCAAACTCCACCTCAAAAGAAGCATGTTTTGAAGTAGAAGTAGAAGGTACATCACTTGTCAGCCAATGCTGTCCACTGCTGTCCTGTTCAGCCTTTTCAGCTCCATCTGCAATCTCTGACCTCTTCAAGATGCTCTTCTCATCAAAAATAATGTCTCTACTAATGATACACTTCTATGAATCTGAACTCCATAGCAAATAGCCTTTAATTCCCTGTGGATACCCGATGAAGATCAGCCTTTGTGATTTTGGGTCCAGCTTGCTCCTTTCAGTTGCCTCCACATGTGCATAGGCTGGGCAACCAAAAATCCTTAGGTGTCCAAGCTCCACCTTCTACCCACTCCAGATCTCCTCTGAAATGCCTCCATCAATTTTTCTATTAGGGGACCTGTTAACAAGAAAACCAGAGAACATAATTGCATCACCCCAAAAGACCTTGGGCAGTGATGCCTGCAGCCTCAAACTCCTAGCCTTCTCTGTCAATGTATGATTCATCCTCTCTGCCACACCATTCTGCTGGAGAGTCATCCTCACTGTGTAATGGCGTTGGATCCCATTTTCCTCACAGTAGCTTCTGAATTCATTGCTTGTATACTCCCCTCCATTGTCAGATCTCAAACACTTCACTGGTTTTCCTGTCTCCTTTTCAACACCAACTCTCCAAGCTTTAAACCGGGCAAATACCTCTGATTTTTCTCTTATCAGATATACCCATACCTTCCTGGAGTAGTCATCAATGAAGGTTAAAAAATACTTAGCCCCACCTCTAGCTGACACAGGGCCCGTCCCCATACATCTGAGTGAACTAGTTCCAGAATACTTCACTCTGCTTGAAACTGCTGAAAAGTCTCACCCTATGTTGTTTGCCATAAATACAGAGCTCACAGATGTCATTGTCCTCCTTTTTAAGTGCTGGAATCAGACCTCTTTTGCTGAGTTCTATAAGCCCTTTATCACTCATGTGTCCCATTCAATAGTGCCACAGTTTATAGACCAACTGTTCTCCTGTGCCGCTGCTAGCACCTCTACACCATCTATGGCTACTGAGCCTTCCATCTGATAGAGATTATTTTCCAACCTTCTCCTTTTCATCACCACTAATGCACCCTTGGTTATCCTCAAACATCCACTCCCCGGCTGGCTTCCAAAAGCATACCCATACTTCTCCAGGTAGCCCAAAGAAATTAGATTCTTCAACTCCGGGACATGTTTGACATTGGTCAAAGTTCTTATAACCCCATCATACATCCTCACCCTTATGATTCCAACTCCAGCAACCTTACAAGGATAATTATCACCAAGGCATACACTCCCTCCATCAGATTCTTCATAAGTTGCAAACAACTCCCTATGCGAAGTATAATGGTGAGAACAGACTGAGTCAAATGTCCAACAACTATCACACTTCTTGGTCCCATCTGAAACTACCAGTACATCATCTTCACTGTCTTCAGATAAATTTGCACCACCATTGCTGGCTGAACCTCCCTTAGAAATGCCCTTCCCCTTCTTATTCTTCAGAAGTGGGCAATTTCTCTTCAGGTGACCAATCTGATGACACTTGTAACACTTCCATGCTTTCTGCTTGCCCCGAGACTTAGATCTACCTTTGGACTTGCCTCTAACCTTTTCCCAGGGTCTTCCTTGCCTCTCATTCACAACAAGTACCTCTGTGTTAGAGTTTCCATGCGGATCTTTTCTCTTTGCTGGTTTGATCTCAGCACCCCCACAACCTCTTCATAATTCAGGATCTCCTTCCCATAAACCAAGGTTATAATCAGACCATCATAGAACTGGGTAGCGAATACAACAAGATGAGGGTCTTGTCTTCTTCATCAATCTTCACATCAAGGCTCATCACCTCTGAGCACACCTGATTGAATTTCTAAATATGGGCCACAAGATCTCCTCCCTCAGCATTCTCAAGTTGTACAACTGTTTCTTCAACCACAACTTGTTTGTCATGCTCTTTTCTATGTAAGTGTTCTCTAAAGTTTCCCAGAGCCCCCTTGCCGTGGTCTGCGTGAAAATCTCCAGCAAGACTTGATTAGCCAAGCACATCCTGATTGTGCTAAATGTAATTTCCTCTAACTCCTCCCAATCCTCACGACTTACATTATCCGGTCTTTGTTTCACCAAGACCTTATAAATCCTTTGCTGTACCAATAAATCCTTCACCCTTTGCTGCCATAGGGTGAAGTTTCCCTTACTATCATACTTTTCAAAATCGAATTTAAAGCTACTAGATGTCATATCTAACCAAGAAACAATGCACACAACAAAAACAGAAAATTAAACTTGTTGCAGAAATTTTTGGTTTGATATCTTACCAAGAAACGCCCAAGATTCAATCTTTTCTCCACCAAATCACCGAGGCTCTGATACCAAATGAAGAGTGGATCGTCATCTTTCTACCCTTGGAGCATAGCACGCATTCGACCAGCCCCAAGTCGTGTGGAGATGCGGAAGCGAGATAATATTCCTGCTGAAATTCTGCAGCAGAATTTTGGATCTTGATATTGATAATCTTTCCAAATTGATTAGCAACTAGGATTTTCTTTGGTTTCTTGCACCCCAAGATTGTAAGAGAGAGTCATGACCTCTCTTCTTCCTCACGTGAACCTTCAGATCTGATCCAAAAAATCAAGAGACGCTGCCCAAGAAGAAGGTGCTGCTAGGGTTTCCTCCTTCTCCTTCTTTGAGAGAGGCGGTTCCAAGAAGATGGCTAGGGCAGAGATGACAGCAATAAAACCCTAGAAATATAGGGCATCTATGTGTGAGAAAGAGAGGAAAACATGTATAAGAGAGGAAAGAAGAGAGATAGCTCGTTCTTGAAAGAAAAGAGTTTCTTTCATTCATCTATAATCATCATCGTTACATGATTATATCAAACCTGTCCCATGATGGCCACCAAAATAAAACCAGCACCACATATGAACCGGTGCCTTATTATATGGATAATAAACACTAAAAAACTCCCTTGGATCAGCCCACACCTTGGGCCCAAACCCAGCCCAATGATAGACTAGCCCCCTCAAGACCCAACAACCTGAGCCTTAACCCTGTGGAGCCTACAAACCTCCACCCTAGGATTTAAGCTTTGGAGTACCACACCAGGCTCTACACATTATAACTAGAATCATTGAAAATCTAATAAAATTTGGTGTGGGGAACCACTCCAGCCCTCACTTTACCCTTAATATATATATATATATATTTGAGAATCTGAAGTTTTGGAATCACATGATCTATTTTGAGTGGAAAATTTTCAGAGTACTAGACTTGCTCCAGAAGGTCTGGTCGAAATGTTCGACCAAATCGAAGACGGAGCTTGTAAAGTGGCCACTCGCCCAATACGTAAGTAAGGAAAGGGAGGGTGGAGCACAGCACACAAATAAGGATGGCAAGCCACAGGCTTCTCGGCGCTACCAGCGTGAACATAGCAGTTGCGAAGGCCACCAACATTGCTGGAAAAGCAAACCACACAAGAAGCTTCTTTGTGAATGCTCTGTAGTGGAGCAAGAAGTCGACATCCTCCCACTCTGCAAAAACGCATAGAAAGGCAACAACGAGAGAGGAGCACATAGAAATGGCATCTGATATCAAAAACACCTTAAAGGCTGCCTTCCTTGCTAGAATTGGCAAGCCTTGGTCGGGGCCATCGTCACTGCTATAACCTCCGGGCATCGTGAAGGCTGCGGCGAAGGTCACCGTGGCGATGAGGATGGCGGTCACCGTGTTATTCTGGGTGTACCTTTGGGTTAATGACTGAATTTGTTGTATTGCTTCTTTAGAGAGTTTTCTGCGTGCAGTGTGCCATAGTTCACCAGTATATAAGCCCGGGGTGGCATGGCTCAACAATGTATACACTTCATTCTGCATTGCATAGTAATACAATCCAGTTAGACATAATTTATAGAATAGAATTGGTAGCTGCAGCTCTTTTATAGCGTATCCATTTTTTATTTTTTTGAATGGGATTATAATAGGATCTTGCTTGACACTCATACATGTTAAAAGATACCAATTAGGATTAAAAAAATATATATTTAGCCTCTTTTTAAATTAGTGATACACTACAAGAAGGCTGATGTTGAAGATGGTATTGCATAAGCGTCTTATATCCCTTTTATTTTTACTCTTTTTAAGAAGAAATAAGTAATTCTTTGTTACCAAAAGTTTTAGAGATCTTACTGTCATGGATAAGAAACAAGAGGATTTCATTATATATATTGTTTGATCAAACTTGTTTTTTTGTTCCTCAACTCAACTCAACTCAACTAAGTAAATTTTCAACTACATAGGGTTCGCTACATGAATCTGCAGCTCTATTCAGGACTAAGTCGACACTCAAATTATAAATAGTTATTTTTTTTAATTATTTTTATCCATATTAGTTTAGGTCTATCTCTACCTCTATCATTACCATGGATTGTTAAAAGATCAGTCTTTCTAACTTAAGTATCTAAAGGTCTTCGTTGTATATGTCCAAACCATCATAATCGGTTTTCTCTCAATTTATCTTCAATTGGGGCTACTCCTATCATTTCTCGTATATGTTTATTTCTAATTCCATCTTTTAAAGTTTTACCACATATCCATCTTAACATGCGCATTTCTGTTACCCTTAATTTATTAACATGTTGTTTCAGTATTGCCCAACATTCTATTCCATATAGCATAGCTGGCCTAATAGCAGTTTTATAATTTTTTTTTGTCAGTTTTAATGAAATGCGTCGATCATATAATACTCCCGAAATACTCCTCCATTTAATCCATCCTTCTTTAACTCTGTGATTCATATTTTCACCTATTTTATCATTTTACTAGATAATTGATCCCAAATACTAAAATTTTTCACTCCTTGATATCTTTTAGCTTACAATGTTCACTGTCTCTTCATTTGTATTTCTATTTTCACTAAAATTATATTCTATGTATTTAGTTTTAGTTCTATTAATCATAAAACTTTAAGATCTAAAGCCTCTCTCCAAATCTCTATCTTAGCTTTTGATATCAGAGAACATACAAAAGTTACGAAAGAGACATGCAAAAGCATATTTAAATCTCTATATCTTTTGTTCCTATATTTTTAAATCAAAAGTAAAAAACAAAAGCATTATTAAATGGGTATGAAACTTAGGTTTTTTCTTCTGAATATCTTACTGAATATATGGTCATTTTCAATCTCTAAGGTGATGCTCAAACAGTCAGCTTGCCCTCTCTATGGGAGAAGCACGGAATTTTATTTTATTTTTAAATGTAAAATTTAATTCCAGACAATCTAGTTTATTTATTTATTTTTATTTTGGCCTCCAAACTGATTCAAATATATTTTCCCCTTTTTTTAAAAAAAAAAAAAACCATGGGAGCATCACGAATTAAAATTAGTTATATGCCATACATTTAGATGATGATTCGAAGTCTCTCCTATAATTCTCTCGGGCTTGAATTTAGATAAGAACCAATGCAACAAATACGAAAGAGACCTAAAATAATAAACATAGATGACCTTTTTAAAGTCGAGATCCTCTTTACTTCAAGATTAAACTGGAAAGACCTGGTTCTTAATCACAAATCATTTATGTATTATAGAGTGGCCGGTGATTGGGCAATATCCACAGAGTCCATCTCAAATTCTACTAGAAGTTGAATCTTTTTCAATTCAGAATTGCAGTACAAAGGTCCAGTTCCTCATCATCGGCTACTGTAGAATTTAAATCCATTTTTGTCGGGCCATAGTTGCCTCCCAGTCAGTCATGGCCATCTATGTTTGCTTGATAGCTATGATAAAGTGGGTTCCACATGGTATTATGTAATATATTGTTTATATATCATGAAGGCCCACTCAAACAAGATTGTTGCACACCAGTGCTTTGAAAAGTATACTTTCCGGTTCAACATCAAATTGGAGAAGATCAACCTTGCTAAATTTCCAGCTGTTTTGCAGCAGATGGAGAGTGGTGATTCCTTGGTTCAATCTCCCAACTAAAGGATCCTAGCTCATCTCATTCTCTATGTGGGAAAAATATTGTTACGATATTGTTATAGAAAAAGATACATTCCAAATCATCATAAATCTGTTTTCAGGAATATGATTGAAATATCAGTATTAATGCTCAGATCTGATACCTTTCTCAAGTTGAAAGAGATGCCAAGCAATTGAGCTAAGTCAGATTATTAGGCCAGATTAGTACAAAACAAACACATCTCTCATTTTCCAAAGGAGTTTCATTCAACTATCACTGATCTGTCTCATTAGTGATTTCAGGTCCTTCAAATTAGGAGTGAGCAATAATATATTAG
Organism: Calamus simplicifolius; assembly: GCA_900491605.1. Lineage (NCBI taxonomy): Eukaryota > Viridiplantae > Streptophyta > Magnoliopsida > Arecales > Arecaceae > Calamus > Calamus simplicifolius. The sequence continues at coordinate 54,248 of UESW01003441.1, forward strand.
AATAACCCAAGAATAAATATCAAGCAGATTTGATAGAGTTCAGTTGGTTTTGAGTTTTAATAGAAATGGTTCTGAGTCTAGAATCTTAAAATCGATACCTTTGAAATTGAGCTTTAGTTCCTATAAATGAAATTTAAGACTTCACAAAGACCTTATGAGTTATTTATCGTTTCTTCTAAGAGATCTCAAGCATCAATTAGTTAACAAATATTACATATATCTTTTTTATTAAGCATAATTAAAAGAAAAAAAAAAATAACAGCAGGCATGTGTGAAACAAAAAGAAGAAGAAAAAGAAGATTATCATAAAACAATTTGTAATCAAACCAATTTGATAGAATCATTTTGGGTTAGCTAGCTGTAGGATATATGATCAGTTTAGTTCCAGGCTTAAAATCCTAGAACTAATCTCTAACTGAATTAGTTCTAAATTCACATCTAGAACAAATTCGATCCGTTCTATGGTCATCAATTCCTACTTCAAATGATAGTCATGTAAGCTTATGATGATGATTAATAGTGATGAGGGCGATGATAATTGATGATGACAAGAAAAAGAACATCATCCAGGAGTTACCCATTTTAAAGTCTTCGCAGGTTCAACCTCATTGAAGAATTTGTCTAGCGCACTCCAGCTCCCCTTCGTGGCAGCCCGGTCAACTCTACTGTCGGCTAACAGAGCTCGAAGTATTCCCGGATTGCAACGCTGCGCGGCCAAGTGCAGGGGCGTGTCCCAGTTGTTGTCTGGCTGGTTGAGCAATCCACGAAGCACGGGTGTCCTCAGGATGTACGCAACAAATTCCAACTGCTCTTCAATACGGCCACATGAAGTGCATTCCGGCCGTAGTTATTCACTAAGAAGCCAGAATCCGGGCAGTGGCGAATGAGCTCCTCAGCTATTTGGACATTGGCCACCTGTGCAGCAAAATGAAAGGCCGACGTGCCACTGACAGCCTTGTCATATGCTGCTGAGGGATCTAAACTTAGAAGTAATCTCACCATCTCCAGTTTATTGGCCTGTGCTGCATGAACGAGTGGGTTGACCCCATAGTTGTTCCGAGCTTTGCTAAGCTGTGGCCTCTCTTTCAACAATGTTTTCACTATGTCTGAAAGTAAAATTAGGATAAAATTAACAAACCGGCCGGTGCTAAGACGTCAGATATGCGTGCAATGAGGTGTTTGTATGCATGCTATCTCGATCGATCTCTTGCGTCTAGTCTGCATGCTAAACTCACACACAAACGCATGCAGGAAAAAGAAGAAAAATATGTGCATGGTGGAGAAATGCATACTTGTATCGTTGGCAATAACAGCGGCGTGTAGAGCGTTGAAGCCGTAGTATCCTCCATGCGCAGAAAAAGGAAGTCGCACCAATTCTGACACAGCATCCGCCAAGCCGCGATAGGCTGCGATGTACATCGGCGACTCCTGGTTGGTGTTGATCTCTTTCGACTGCTCCGGCTCCGCCTGCAGCAGCTCCAGTGCCAGGCTGCTGTGGCCATTCCGCAACGCTAGATGAAGCGCGGTGTCTCCCTTTTTATTTTTCGTCATCATCATCTGTTTTTGAAAGCTGCCTCTCCCTGTATCGACGACGCCGGGATGATTGTTGGACGCGACCTGAATGAAGAAAGTGGCCAGAGAGTTATGACCGGCCATGGCCGCAATGTGCAACGGAGTCTCTTCATCCGAGTTTGTTGCAAGAAGTAAAGATGGGGCACTCAAGCAGATCTCCTTAGCAAACTCCTCGTGCTCGAACATCACTGCAATGTGAAGGGCGGTGTTATCAAGAGGCGTTTTGCGAAGGAGAACATCAGGATTTTGCCCGACCAACTGGCTAAGATCAGCGACACTGCCGGATGTCGCCGCCTCGAACAAGCTGCGATCCATGGGCTGCATCTGTGATCTGTCACGCTGGGGCAGGTATGTGGCAACATCGCTGGGGTCGAGCCAATGTCCTATATATATATATATATGTTGTGGTGGTCACATGGGGCACGTACGTGGCAGCATTGGAGAGGTCGAATCAAATGTGTCTTGTATTCATAGTCGTAGTCGCACCGCGTTAGGTGTGTGGCAACATCAGAGGGGCCACACGGGTTTTTGCCTTTAAACTGTGCGTTAAGAGGTGTCAATCAATGACTTTTATTATCGTGCATCCCACTTGCATCCGTGTGGTATCCTGCACTTAAGGAAAGGGTTAGCTTCATTAACATCTTTAACTAAGATCTTGAAGGATTTTACTAACAAAGAGAGAGAGAGAGAGAGAGAGAGAAATTTAAATCAAGTAGTACAACGTAAAGAGTATGGGGTAGGGTGTGAAAAATTATGTTAAAAATTAAAAAAAAAAAACATGGAGGTGATGATGTCGTAAAGGATCAGCGAGCGATCATTATGAGATCCAGCCGGATGAGGGAGCACCGTACGACTAAAAAAAAAAAAAAAGCAAGCAAGCAGTATGTTACTATTTACGGCAGTACGACCGCTTGGTCCCAGTGGTAAGGGAGGGGTAGCTGCAATGCAATAATAGCTACTACACGTGGTGTGTTCTCGATGCCATAAGTCCTGTCGCTTTGGATGATGCAACTGTTTTTCCGATGAAATAAATTTTATTTATTTACTTTTATTTATTCTGATTAAACAACAAAAGTTTTTTATCAGATTGAACTTCCGTATGGTCCATTAGATGCGAACCAATTGACCTTTCTCTATCTCTTCTCTACATCTTCTTAATCAGGCAAGCATTCACTTAAATTGAATGATTTAAAATCACACCTAAGTTTTATTCTTTTTTACTATGCCTTTCATATGCCTTCTTATGAGCCGAAGCATTCTTATGGCAATACAAGGCAAAGAATACGACTATAAGTAAATTGCTTATCTCCATTCTGAACCCATGCCATGAGAGCAGTTCAACGTGAATGATTGATTCAAGATAAAAGGCTCAATACCTTTCAGGAGAGTGGCCAACGGCGGCCCTGGCTGCCAGCACAAATCTTCCCTGTTTCGGACGAAACAGGGAGGTAGGGGAGAAGGGGAATTAGCGGGCCGGCTGGGCCGTTTTCATTTAGGTCCTATTAGGCCGGCTCACGAGCCATTTTTGGGCCACGATTTGGATCATATATTGGGTCGAAAATGGAAAAATAAAAATATGTTCCGGATCAGTGTTGATCCTAGTTTCTTGGGATATTTTTATTTTTCCATTTGGGCTTATATATTGGGAGATATTCAAGCCCCAAGTTGGCCCCGGGATTAAACTGGGTAGAGTTTAAAAGCTATTTTGATATGCTAATTTTGGGGACTAAAAATTGAGAAATTGATGTTGTAGGTACCCAGGTGCTTAAATAGCCGAATTACATTTTTGGATTAGCGCCAGAAGGTAAGTAAGTCATTTATTATAATTTCATAAATTATTAAAATATAAAAATTATGTATTTAAATGCTATATTGGTATATATTGCATTATTTGAAAAATAAGAAATAGATTGGTACTCTTATTTGCATATGAGCATTTACTATGATTAGTTTATTATTTATTATATTTTTCAAATGATTTGGTACCTATGTGGACAACTGATCAATTGGCATGATCTTTGAAATTGCTAAAGGTTTTATAATTATACATGTGTATTTGACATGTTTAAATCACTGTAATTATGAAAAGTATGGATTGCATTTTTGCAATGATACATGCTATTTGGCAAATGTGACATGAAAATGGTATTTTGTGTATATGATAATATGTCCCACCATGGTCCGCTATGATATGATATGATGTGATATGTTGCATGACTTACTTAGCACCGGGACCCAACTCCATAGGGGTTATATGGAGAACACATACCCAGGAGGTGTGCTGTGATAGGATATGGCAATATTATGCCACATGGCACCAGAACCCATCTCCATAGGGGGCTATATGGAGAACACATACTTTTAGGGTGTGCTGTAATAGGATATGATATGATGTGTGTTCATGACGCTAGTTCCAAGACCCTGACTCCTAGGGGATATTTATGGAGGATACATCCGAGGGGGTGTTACACCTGAGGGAGGTGTTCTGTGTACATAGTATGTGACTGTGGGACATTGGTATAAAAATGCATTTTTACATGCTATTTATAGTGGTATAGTGGTTTTATTCTGAAACTGTATATTCTTGAAATACTATAATAGCAATTACTTCCAAAATTATTTTGAGCATATGATGCATGTTTTGATAACATAGTAAAATGTATTTGAAACATGGAAGCTTGGCAGATGGTTATTATGGAAAATTTGAGTTGATAAAAGCTTGAAGTAATTGCATTATATTATAGTTGGCTAACTTATTGAGTGTGAGCTCATTTAAATATCACAATGTTTTTCAGAGCCACAGAACTGAAGATGGTAATATGGGGTAGTTGGAGCAGCTATCAGAGTAACCTAGATCTAATACTTTGTTATAGCCTCATTGAATTATGTATTTTGGGCATGTAGCCTAAAACATATGATTATGGTTTGTATTAAGAATAATTTGAATTTGGATAATATATAGTTATTATCCCTCCTTGTATTAAATGTTATATTTCAGGATGCCTTACATGCCAGGCATGCGGCGGGTTGCCACCTCTAGATCAAATATTAGGTCTGGGATGTGACAGCTTTTGTGGTATTAGAGCCTAGGTTTTGACCTTAGAGACATACATGATGATACTCTAGGCAAAATACTAGGATGACATTGAGACAATTATAACTTTTAAGAAATTTCAAGTATTATGCTTTGAAAGCCTCAAATTTAAAGTTTATCAAGATATTAATTGAAATATGAATTTGATAGGAATTAAGAATGAACCATTGCACCAGAAGCCAATGATATAATAGGGCTCCCAAGCTGGTGACCTTGACCAGCGGGGAGGTCAAGGGGCTTCTAAAGGTTTTAGCTCCGTCAAACTTATGGAAATGACTCGTAGCAGTTTCAGACCTTTATATAATATCGGTAGATGAAACTTTAATTGGATATGCAATACAAGATAGATGAATATATGGAATATAATATAGTAGTTGAGAATTACAATTGATGACTAATATGACTAAGATAACATCATTATATCCATATTGCAATTGCGTTAGATATTTGGATTTTGAGTTATTAAATCTAAATTTGAACGTGTATGTATATAAAATTTTTATTTGTAGAACTTATATTTTGATATTATAAGTTTAAGATTATGAGCTAATCTGCCGGTTATAGAGATAATTGATATTGATGTTAATGAAACAGTTGACTGCATATTATATCATGATGGACCATTTAGGAAGAATATAAAATTTTAAATTCTGAGACAATTACTATTAAAGTTTTTGAGAGTAGGAGACTCTATTAATCTTTAGAACCGATTTTGGCTATAAATGTCAAATATTTTGATGGTATAAAGTGAAAGATCTTAGCAGTAAGAAGAATAAGATAAATTCCACTGATAAAGAATTTTATGAGGATTTTTATCTGTTAATAGATTTCTAAATCAAGATATCTATCGTGCCTACTTATTGTACCTTTCTTCATAGTTCCTAAGTAGATATCTTTCTCCAGGATGGATAAATTATCAATCAGCCATAAGTGACATAAATATTTTTTTAAAAAAGGAGGGAGATGATTTTATTTTGATTATTATCAATTATGGATTATGGTTAAGGATACATCTAATATCACTTTCAAATCATAGAGAGATTACTATAATTTCTCAATTATGTCTTTTGGATGGTAAGTGCATTTTCAATTTTTATGACCTTATAAGTCATGTATCCATTTGAGCTAGATCAGTGAGGTCACGTTGAGATATTCGAAGGGTTTAAATTAGTTGGCCATGATATGGCATGAAATATTGCATAATCTATAAAAATCAACATAATTTTTAGGTGACTTTGATAGTCATTGATAATAAAATATTTGATTCAAGAATTTGAATCATTTACATTGCAATATTTATCGAGAATAAACTAACCTATTCAAGAGAAATAGATTGATTGTGGTGGTAATTACTGATAAATATAAAGAAAATAAATTAGTTAATTATGATAAAAGATGTCCTAAATCATTGGCATAATGTTCATTAATGTTAGCTTGATGTATTCAAGAGTGAAACTAAGTATGTTATGATGATTAAAATAAGTGTCATTATGATTAATGGTACATTCAACTATTCAAGAGTTGAGATAGCACTAGAAGAAAACTATCTTAAATCTGGTTCAAAAGAACTTGGAACTGTCTTATCGAGGAATCAAGAGTAACTGATATGTTGCTAACCTTAAGAATGGATGACATAATACATGTGATGGACTCTATGATATTTATGATGATTGTGAGAAGTTAAGGTGAATATATATATATAGATGGTATGAAAGAAATACTTCTTAAGGAATTTAATTTTATTTGGTAGAAAGATCAAATTAATCATTGAAGTTGGATACATTATTTGGATACTTGGGAATGAAATAAAAGTTTGCGCGTGAGTATCTATAATGGTACAAAAATACATGGGCATTTAATTCGAGGATGAAATTTTAGCTGGATAAAAATTTTAATATTTGTTTCTGGTTTAGTAATAAACTGAGTGAATTGAGTTTGTATCCATTTGTCTCACTCTTCCAATTTGATGATGTCTTCATAAAGCTTAGTGGATTAAGCTGAATTTCATCCAGCCTTCCACCCTTAAATAGATGGATAAGCTGCAGGAACCAATTAGAATTTAGATGATATACTTCGAGCCTATATGATGGATTAGGAGGTGCTTGGTATAATTTCTTACCCTTAGTAAAATTGCTTATTTTAATGGTTATCAAGCCAACACTCAAATGGATTCCTTTCAATTGTCTATGATATAAGGTGTAGATTCCCTTTATATTGAGATGAAGTGTGAGAGGGAAAATTTTTAGATACTGAGCTGGTTTAGCAACTATGAAAAAGTATTGTTATTTGAAGCGGCTTCATGTAGCTCAGAGTTAATAGAGCAGTTATGTTGATATCAAAAAAAAGAGAAAGATTTGTAATTTTGGGTTGAAGATCAATTGAAAGTTTTACTAACCAATGATGTGATGAGATTTGTGTTAGAGGTGATTTGAGCCTACAATACATTGGACCATTTGAAATTTTGATCAAAATAAAGGAGGTGGCTTATAGCTTAGCACTGCTTCGTTACTCTGTGGGGTGTTCAATGTGTTTTATATCTTTATGGTTGAGGAGGTACATTTTGACCCCAGTCATATGATAGAATTTGAGCCTATGCAGTTAAGGAAGGATTTAACATATGAGGAGCATCCTGTGCGTATTGTGGACCACAAGGATCAAGTTTTAAGATGGCGTAGCATTCCCTATGTCAAGGTTCAATGGAATAACCATTCTAAGAGGGAAGCTACTTGGGAGTTTGAGGAGGAAATTAAGGAGAAATATCCTCAATTGTTTGTAACATAGCATATGTAAATGGAAAGAAGATTAATCATATGATCAAAGCTTTGGATTCTATATATTATATGAAGTACATCAATTTCAAGACCGAAATTTTTATAAGAAGGAGAGAATGTGAAGCCCCTGTTTCCCTGCGGTGCCACCCACGTGCATTACGTGGGCGGCGTCCATCGGTCAAAGAAGAGGGGCGCGTTGGCTCCCCTCTTCACACGAGCATAGGGGAGGGCTGGTCCTCCCCTCGCCACTATAAATGGGGAGGGAGAGGGGAGTCTTCTCCCTCCACCTACCATCAGCGAGCGGGTAATTCCCCCCTCCCTCTTCCACGAATTCACTGTGACAAAGAGTGACCGAGAGAGGGTGAAAGGGAGGAATTCCTATCATTACGAGAGGTGGAGTCCGGCCGCTCGAGGCGGCCGGAGAAGGGCGCTGGAGGGCCACCAGGCGGCCCTCCCTACTTGCGGAACCAAGCCACTCTGTGGCTTGGTTCGGGCCCGATGGAGCACCCGCCGGCTCGCTGGGCCCGGGCAGCAATCGGTGGCCTCCACGGCACGGGGCAAGCATCCGATGGAGGTCCGACTGGCTGTGGTGGCCGGCCGTGCCATCGGCATGAATCTTGCGCGGGAAAGACGGGAGAGAGAGAGATTGAGAGAGAAAGAGAGGAGGGGGAGCGCGACCGTGGCGGCGGCTGGCTCCGGGCCGGTCGTCGGTAGTCGGGCCCCCCCGAGGAGTGGCTGGCGGCGGCCCTGGCCGCCGGCACAAATCTCCCCTATTTCGGGCGAAACAGGGGAGGCGGGGGAGAAGGGGAATTAGCGGGCCGACTGGGCCGTTTTCATTTGGGCCCTGTTGGGCCGGCTCACAAGCCATTTTTGGGCCACGATTTGGACCCCGTATTGGACTAAAAATGGAAAAATAAAAATATGCCCCGGATCAGTGTTGATCCTAGTTTCTTGGGATATTTTTATTTTCTCATTTGGGCTTATATATTGGGAGATTTCAATCCCCAAGTTGGCCCCGGGATTAAACTGGGTAGAGTTTAAAAGCTATTTTGATATGCTAATTTTGGGGACTAAAAATTGGGAAATTGATGTTGTAGGTACCCAGGTGCTTAAATAGCCGAATTACATTTTTGGATTAACGCCAGGAGGTAAGTAAGTCATTTATTATAATTTTTATAAATTATTAAAATATAAAAATTATGTATTTAAATGCTATATTGGTATATATTGTATTATTTGAAAAATAAGAAAATGGATTGGTACTCTTATTTGCAAATGAGCATTTACTATGATTAGTTTATTATTTATTATATTTTGTAAATGATTTGGTACCTGTGGACAACTGATCAATTGGCATGATCTTTGAAATTGCTAAAGGTTTTATAATTATACATGTGTATTTGACATGTTTAAATCATTGTAATTATGAAAAGTATATGGATTGCATTTTTACAACGATACATGCTATTTGGCAAATGTGACATGAAAATGATATTTTGTGTATATGATATGTCCCATCATGGTCCGCTATGATATGATATGATGTGATATGTTGCATGACTCACTTAGCACCGAGACCCAACTCCATAGGGGGTATATGGAGAACACACACTCAGGAGGTGTGCTGTGATAGAATATGGTAATATTATGCCACATGGCACCGAAACCCATCTCCATAGGGGGTATATGGAGAACACACACTTTTAGGGTGTGCTGTAGTAGGATATGATATGATATGAGTTCATGACGCTGGTTCCAGACCCTGACTCCTAGGGGATATTTATGGAGGATACATCGAGGGGAGTGTTACACCCGAGGGGGTGTTCTGTATACATAGTATGTGGCCGTGGGATATTGGTATAAAAATGCATTTTTACATGCTATTTATAGTGGTACAGTGGTTTTATTCTGAAACTATATATTCTTGAAATGCTATAAATAGCAATTACTTCCAAAATTATTTTGAGCATATGATGCATGTTTTGATAACATGGTAAAATGTATTTGAAATGTGGAAGCTTGGCAGATGGTTATTATGAAAAATTTGAGTTGATAAAAGCTTGAAGTAATTACATTATATTATAGTTGGCTTACTTATTGAGTGTGAGCTCATTTAAATCTCACAATGTTTTTCAGAGCCACAGAACTGAAGATGGTAATATGGGGTAGTTGGAGCAGCTATCAGAATAACTTAGATCTAATACTTTGTTGTAGCCCCATTGAATTATGTATTTTGGGCATGTAGCCTAAAACATATGATTATAGTTTGTATTAAGAATAATTTGAATTTAAATAATATATAGTTATTATCCCTTCTTGTATTAAATGTTATATTTCGGGACGCCTTGCATGCTAGGCATGCGGCGGGTTGCCACCTCTAGATCCAATATTGGGTCTGGGGCGTGACACCATCCATTTGAGAACTCCGAGTGGAAAGATGTGGAAAGATTTGTGGAATAATTTGAAAGATAGACATGATCCTTGCACTTAGGCTGGTGTGTTGTGAGACCATGATAGCATGGTATATGGAATATGGATGATGGGAACCCATACTTTCTCTTGTGAACGAGCAGACTTGTGTTGGGTCTGGTGTGGTACTATCAAGGCTCAGATTGAGTTAACTTGTATTGAGCTGGATATGGGTCCAAGGGTTGAGATTAAATCAAGTTACGGATATACACGGGCTTGAGGGTTATTTTAATCTCATTGGGTTAGTCCATAAGAGTTTTTTTTGAGTCTGAGCCAAGCTCATTTGGCCAACTATTTAAACCTCATTTCTAGGGTTTGATGAAGCCAACTATTTAAACTTGGTTTCTAGGGTTTGACGAAGAAGAGAGAACATATTCTTTTCTCCCAAAAAATAATCCTCTCTAAATAAAGGGAGCAAGCCTAACCACTACGCTATTCTAATTGTTGACAAAAAAATGGTGAAAGCCTAGGTATTTCTCTAGCAAGGAGATCCCACGGTTCAACTATTGCTCAATAGTTGGTATCAAAGCCTGGTTCAGTAAGGAAAAATTTGAAAATCTTAAAGTACTGAAAAATTTCAAAAAATCTTCATCAAGGTACTTCTCAAATTTCTAGAATTTTTATGTTATTTTTGATTGAAATCTAGCCATGAGTAGTAGCATAAAAATAAATTTTAAGAAGTTTGATGGGAAGAAAAGTTTCATCATGTGAAAAGTCTGGGTAGAGGACCTTTTTGTGTAGCAAGGTTTACATCTGGCTTTGGAGAAAAGACCAGATGGAATGACAAACAAACAGTAGATGTCGATGAAGAAGAAAGCATGTTCAACGATTAAAGGATGTCTAGCATATTCAACTCTCTATTCAGTGCTGAAGGAGAAGACTCCGAAGGGACTCTGATCGAAGTTGCATACCCTCTACATAAGGAAAAATATATGCAACATGTTGATGTTGAAGAAATGCCTCTACAGTCTTCGGATGGCAGAAGATAGAGATGTGCTGACCCATATTCAGGTGTCCGATCAGATGAGCAATGAATTGCTGAATGTCAGGGTCAAGATGAAGGAGAAAGATATGACATTTTTATTATTGTGTTCACTGCCCACATTATATGACTCGTTGGTCATGACGTTACTTTACGGAAAGGAGACAATGTTCTATGAAGATATTGTCTTGGTATTTTGGATGAATGAGTAGAGAAAGAAGATGACCAAGAAAGCTATTCCGCGGAAAGGTCTATCAGTGGGAAATAAGTCAGGCAGAGGCAGGGACAGAAGCAAGCCTAGGGGATGGTCAAAGTCCAAGAAAGGCAAGAGAGATTAAGTGCTATAAGTGTGGTGAGGTAAGACATTTCAAGAGGGACTCTCCTAAGTAAAAAAATCAAAAGGAGAAAAGGAAGGATCTGAATCAATGAGTATAGTTGCAGACTAGGAGGTGGAGGATGATCTCTTGGTGGCATTAGATGGTCACATGCATAATATAGAGATGTGAACCTTGGATTCAGCTTGTTCTCATCATTACACTCCAAACCGGTTGTGGTTCAGCACTTACACAGAGGTTGATGACGGAAGTATGACTTTTGGAGATGATCACTGTTGCAAGATGGCAAGGATTGGCACAGTGAGGGTGAGGATATTTGATGGCTTCGTACGCACTCTTATTTGCGTAAAGCATATCCTAGAGCTCAAGAAGAATCTGGTATTATTGGGGTATCTGGAGCAGACTGGATACAGCTTCAGCAGTCATGCTAGGGTAGAGATTTGAATATCTCCAATGGAACTATGGTGATGATGAGAGGAAGAAGGCCGAAGAACAACCTATATAGGATGGTGGGCTATGTGGTGAATAAAAAATCTGAGGCAACAGCTATAAATAGGATCCTTCGGATGTGTACACAATGTAGCATTACCGCCTAGGCCATATGGAAAACAAGGGATGAAAGAACTGAATAAGAGGCAGCTGCTTTCAGACCTGAGTGATGAAGTCATGGATATCTATGAGCCATGTTAGATGGGAAAGTAGAAGATAGTGCATTTCTTAGTCAACACAGCTAAGAGTGCAGAACCCTGAAGCTAGTACACATAGATGTCTAGGGACCAGCCCCAGTTTCTGTAAGGAATGGGCTCAGATACTTCTTGATCCTAATTGATAATTTCTCAAGGAATCATGGGTCTACTTCATGAAAGAGAAATCAAAGGTCTTCACCAAGTTCAAAATCTAGAAGGTTGTAGTGAAGAAGGAGCAGATAAGAAGTGTGAAGTGTTGACGTTAGATAATAGCGAAGAATACATCCGTAGGAAGTTTTAGAGTTTTTGTAATGAGTGGAGCAACAAAAGGCATTTCTCAGTGATGAGAACACTTCAATAGAATGGGATGGCTAAGAGAATGAACAGAACACTATTGGAAAGGGCAAGATGCTTGAGGCTGCAGGCAGGGTCCAAAGATGTTTGGGTTGATGCAGTAGATGCAGCGAGCTATTTAGTTAATCGGTCACCACAGACTAGGTTGGATGGGGACATTCTAAAGGAGATGTGGTCTGAAGGAAAGACAAGCTTGAACCATTTAAGGATGTTTGGATGCACTGCATATGTGCACGTTGGTGCTAAGGAGCGGAGCAAACTGAACGTCAGGTCAAAGAAGATGGTGTTTCTGGGCTACCCGCGTGGAATCAAGGGAAATTGGCTATGGAACCCCTTGAAGAAGAATGTTGTCATCAGCTCGATTCTCCAGAAGAGAGATGGTATGAAGCACAGCAGGAGTTATAGGAGGTGCAACAAGGCAACACTAGTCAGATGACCTTCTACACAGTCGTACCATTTGGTAGTGGACCAGAAAGATTTGAGATTCAGATAGAGAGGACTGACAGATGGGGCAAAAATTAGAGAGTTCAGCAGGATGCAGCTGGGCAGAGGATTAATATTGGGATCACACTGCATAGGTCCATAAGGAATATGCGACCATCAGTTCGATACGGCTTCAAAGATTCGGTGTCATATGCTCTAGTGATAGCGAATGAAGACCCTTACACCTATAAGGAGGTTGTGAAAAGCCAGAACAGAGATAGGTGCGTCTAGGCTATGACAGAGGAGATGCAGTTTCTCCATAAGAACGGCACATGATATTGGTCCGATTGCCACAAAGGAAGAAACTCATGGGTTGCAAATGAGTTTATCAGCGTAGAGCAAGGGGTATCAGGTACAAAGCAAGACTAATGGCCAAAGAATACTTTCAGAAGGAAGTCCTATGGAGGACGAAGCACATTGACATATCAGAGAGCTAATGGAAGAAGATAAGGTGGAGTTAGTGAAGGTACACACCAAGAAGAATCCAGCAATGCACTGACCAAGGTTCTTCTGCAGGATAGTTTTCTATAAATGTGTTTCGTTGATGTAGCTGATGGACATGATTGACATGCTTAGGCCTTGAAGCACCAAGATGGATATTGTTGGGCCTGGTGTGGTGCTATCAAGGCCTAGGTTGAGCTAACTTGTATTGGACTAAATGTGGATTCAAGGGTTGAAATTAAATCAAGTCACAGGTGTAGGCTTAGAGGTTATTTTAATCTTATTGGGTTAGTCCATGGAAATTTTTGTTGAGTTTGGACTAAGCCCATTTGGCCAATTATTTAAGCTTAGAGGTTATTTTAATCTTATTGGGTTAGTCCATGAAAATTTTTGTTGAGTTTGGACTAAGCCCATTTGGCCAATTATTTAAGCCTGGTTTCTAGGGTTTGATGAAGAAGAGAATGGATTCTTTTCTTCCAAAAAAATAATCGTTTCTAAATTCTATCTTCTCCCTCTTCCACGGTAGTGGTTCGAATCGAAGACCAAAGAGCCACAAGGTGGGCACCTAACCACTATGCTATTCTAATTATTAATAAAAAAGGATGAAAGCTCAAATATTTCTCCAGGAGATTCCATTGTTTAACTTTTGCTCAACAACTTGTACATTCCTCTCCCTAAAGATTTGATGTTGATTCTTTCTTTATTCTAAGCATAACATTTATGTGACAACTCATTTGCTTTTTTACTTTTCTATTAGAGAGAGGTCTCTCCTTTTGCCTTCTAAAAAGGCATGGAGGGGTCGAGATAAGAAACAGCTACCACCCCTCCCCCAGCACATGCATCCGCTTTGGGTGAGGATTTTAATGCCCAAAATCCCAAAAGAGAGCTTTTTTAAGTCCCTCCACCTATATATGATGTCTGAGACCGCCCTAACCCAATGCAGTCGCTCTCCGTTGGGACTTCAAATGACTGCCATGACTACACTCTTTATGGATGGACTTGGTGGATGGTGGAACAGGGCTGAAGCAATGCATTGTTTATTGCGGTGTGGGAAGCAAGGACCAATAAAAATGGCAGCGGAAAAGAGGCCATTCTGCAAGAGTTTGATGGTGCCACCATCACCTTCCCCATTAATTATACAAATCCATGTTCTAAGTTTAGCTTTGGAGATTGCTGGCAAACGAAGTAATGTGATATCTATCTTGTTTTAAAGGATGTAATGTAGCTAACGCAGCTACAAGGGTAATTATGGTAAAATCAAAATCTTAAGGCAGCCCCGCTCCGGCATCATCTTCAAGTCGGCCAAGTCGGCCCCGGACTTCCCAGGTCGGACCAGCTCGGCCCCGATATCTCCAAGTCGGCCGAATCGGCCCCGGCCTTCTCAGGTCGGCCCCGCTCGGCCCCAGCATCTCCAGATCGGCCCCGCTCGGCTCCGGCATCTCCAAGCTAGCCAAGTCGGCCCCGGCCTTCCCTGATCGGCTTCGCTCGGCCCCGGCATCTCCAAGCCGGCCAAGTCGGCCTCGGCCTTCCCAGGTCGGCCCCGCTCGGCCCCGGCCTTCCCAGGTCGGCCCCGCTCGGCCTCGACATCTCCAAGTCGGCCGAGTCGATCCCGGCCTTTCCAAGTCGGCCCTGCTCGGCCCCGGCATCTCCAAGCCGGCCAAGTCGGCTCCGGCCTTCCTAAGTCGGCTCCGCTCGGCTCCGGCATCTCCAAGCCGGCCAAGTCAGCCCCAGCCTTCTCAGGTCGGCCTCGCTCGGCCCCGGCATCTCCAAGCCGGCCAAGTCGGCCCCGGCCTTCCTAGGTCGGCCCAGCTCGGCCCCGGCATCTCCATGTAGGCCGAGTTGGCCTCGGCCATCCCATGTTGGCCCCGCTCGGCCCCGACATCTCCAAGTCGGCCGAGTCGGCCCCGACCTTCCCAGGTCAGCCCCGCTCGGCCCCGGCATCTCCAAGCCGGCCAAGTCGGCCCCGACCTTCCCAGGTCGGCCCCGCTCGGCTCCGGCATCTCCAAGTCGGCCAAGTCAGCCCCGGCCTTCCCAGGTCGGCCCTGCCTCGGCACCTGCGGATCAGTCCCGACCCTCCCAGGTCGGCCGAGTTGGTCTTGCTCGGCCCCGGCGCCCTTAGGAAGGTCAAGGCTGCCCCCAAGTCGATCCCAGAATGGTCCTGGATATTTGCACCGCCGTCCCTCTGACGCACGCTGCCTGGCATCCCCAGGCCCAACTACCCGCTGGCCACGCCGCTGATGGGACTGGACCTAACTATGTGTCAACCCCGCTGACTGATGGGACGTGGCTCACCAACCGTCGTTTTTCTCCAGACTCATGGGACGTGGCTCACCAACCGTCGTTTTTCTCCTTCTCCGATGGGATAGAACCCACCAACCAGCCAAGATTCACACAACCCCCACGAACCCTGCAGACATTCCTTTCTCATGGAACTCCACGTGGTCGCGCAGGGGTCAACCCCCTATAAAAGGGTAAGTCCACTTAGAAAAAAGGTACGCAATTTCATACGCTCGCTACCCTAATCCCCAGAAAGGAATTCCTATCTTTCTGAGGGCTCTTTTTCTCTCTTGAGAGCTCATCTGAGTTCTCCCTCAGCTGTGACCCCTGTTACTGACTTGAGCATTGGAGGGTCCCCATCGAAGCATCCCTCCAGTCTTGGAACTTTTTGCATGCCATCCGATCAGGCGAAGGACGGTGGGTTAAGCGGCTCTCTTCTCCCGACGTTCAGGGTCAGTGATCAGGCGTCATCAGATTGGTGTGCCAGGAAGGGGGAAGGCAAGCAAAGAGGGTCCAAACCCCACAGTCCACTTCTTTCCCTCTCCAAACAATGGTGATGACACGAGCTCAGGATGCCCCAGTCAATCATCCTGAGGGGCATCTTCCCCCGTTTAAGCTGCAGGAGACCAACCTCCCTGCCGTCGATCCTTCCGTCGTTTCCCCTCAACCGGAAACGGCTGCCCCAGCTGCAGAGAAGCTGGCAACCCCACTTGATAAGTTCAGACCCTCACCACCATGGTCCATGGACTTCAGCAGCAGCAGTTCATGGCCACCCAGCGTCAGACCGCTCCTCCTGCTAGTCAGTAATCTGCAAGGGGAGGCTCTCCTCAGCGAGAGGCCGGTCATTGCCGAGCTTCCCCAAGGAAGCCTCGCCGTGAGCCCCCCAAGCGGCCACGATCTTCAGATTGCGGTCCTAGCAAGTTTCCTCCAGAGCCGCATTGCCAGAAGGAGCCAAAGTGGAAATCCCACCTTCCACACCCTTCTTCTTCTTCTTCTTCTTCTTCTTCTTCTTCCTCCTCTTCATCCTCTGAGCCGTCTCGGAGGGCCCCGACAATCAGCCACCAGGCGGAGGAGCACCTGGACAAGTACAACCGGCGATTGGACAAGCTGCCAGAAAGATCAACAATCAACTGGAGGAGGAGTATGACACCCGTCCTCCTTATACTCGCCGAATACTGGAGGAGCCTGTCCCCTCTAGATTCCGATTCCCCCAGATAGATCCTGTTGACCCAATTGAGGATTTTGATGATTAACAAAACTATTTGAGTACAACATTTGAAGTTACTAATGATTTTGATTAAGTTTTTCAGATTATAAGTCAATTTGATAATCAAAATCAAGAGTTAAATCAAGTTCTGGTTCGAATCTAATGTCAAGGTAAGATTGCAGACATTAGAGTCGACACATGGAATCGCAGAGTCGACTCCGGAAAACGGCACAGACTTAGAGTCGACTCCGGGACTGTTAGAGCCGACTCAATCAGAAAAGACAGAACGATTTTTTTTCAGGCCACGACTTAGAGTCGACTCCCAGACTGTTAGAGTCGACTCCAGAAGAATTTTGTGTCGACCCCAGAAAAGTCAGAGATGACTCCAGATCGAGCGGATTAAAGAATTTCGAGTTAGAGCCGACTCCAGAAAAGTTAGAGCCGACTCCAGAATGTCAGACACGGCTCCAGAACTGTCAGAACGACTCTAAACTTTATCTTTATCTATTTTAATCCCAACGGCTATTGTTATTTATGGATCTAATCCTTCTTACACTTGTTTCTAACGGATAGTTTCAAACTATTTATGGATTAATCGGGATCTATAAGAAGAGGTTTGTTGCATCCCAAAAGGGACAAGAGAGGCAAAAAGAAAAGAATAGAGAAAATCTTTGAAATCCATCAGAAAAGAAAAGAGGGAAATTCGATAGGAAAGATCATACTGATTCCCTAAAAGAAGAGAGAGATTCCAAGCTTTTGCTGTTCTATTTCGAAGAAATCTCAAGAGAAGAAAGAAGCCCTAGTTTTTGATCTTCTGAGTCTCAAGAGCATCTTGAAGGAAGATCCATTCAAAGAAAGAGAAGGAAGAAGCCACCAAGATCTGCGAATCAGGCTTTGATTCCTATCCTCTTATTATTGTTTCATTATTGTATATTTGCTCATTGGAGGAGCTGTTTATCTTGTAAAAAAATATTGTTTGCTGGGTCAATCTGGTGATTGATTCAGTTGAGGCTGTTAGCCTTGTGCAAGCATTAGCTTGTGGTGATAGGTTTTGTGCTGGTGAGCCTTGAAAACCAGCTGGGTTCGTTGTGCACCCGGGAAAACAACAAGTTCGAGTTGTGAGCTTGCAAAACAACTCTGCTGTAATCAGATTGATTATAGTGTGGACCCAAGAGGTACTTGGGAGTGGACGTAGGTGTAGGTACACCGAACCACTATAAAATCTCCTGTGTTTGCCGTGATTGTCTCTTTATCTTCAACTCTCTATTTGTTGTTCAGTTTTAATTGTGTGAATCTAAGTTTTTATTTCCGCTGGGGGTTATCTTTCAAAAGAGTTTAAATTTTTGAAAAACCCAATTCACCCCCCTCTTGGGTTGCTATCTGGACCAACAATTGGTATCAGAGCTAGTGCTCATTTGATTTGATCTAACGATCAAGAGTCAAAGATCCACATGGCAACTCAAGCTGGTTCATCTTTTTTCGAAGGCCAATCTACTAATAGACCACCATTATTTAATGGTTCAAACTATGGTTATTGGAAGGCTAGAATGAAATTTTCATTCAAGCACTTGACTATGATCTATGGAGCATTATAGTCAATGGACCATACACACCCACTGCTAGAGTTAATGGCATGGAGATTCCTAAACGGAAACGGAATGGGATGAACATGATAAAAAATTGGCACAACTCAATGCCAAAGCAATGAATGTTTTACTGCTCATTAGATGCAAATGAATTCAATCGCATATCTATTTGCATTTCTGCTAAGGAAATCTGGGATAGACTTGAGGTTACCCATGAGGGAACAAATCAAGTCAAGGAATCCAAGATTAACATGCTAGTTCATAAGTATGAATTGTTTAAAATGGATGCATGTGAATCTATTGCTGATATGTTTACAAGATTTACTGATATAGTTAATGGTTTAAAAAGTCTTGGTAAATCTTATGATAATTCTGATCTTGTGAGAAAGGTTTTGCGTTCCTTGCCTAGGACTTGGGAAGCTAAAGTGACTGCAATACAAGAGGCAAAGGATCTAAGTACCCTACCCCTAGAAGAATTATTGGGATCCTTGATGACTCATGAGCTTCAAATTAAGCAACATGTTGATGATGATGAGTCAAAGAAGAAGAAACTATGGCTCTTAAGATTTCTGAATATATGGAAGAGCCTCATGAATCTGAAGATGAAAGTGATGATGAGGACATGGCACTCATCACAAGAAAATTTAAAAGATTCATGAAGAAGAAGAAGTTTGAAAAGAAAAAGCCCTTTGCAAGAAAAGATGAGGACAAGGGCAAAGAAAAGAAGTTATTTGTTTTGAATGTAAAAAGCCGGGTCACTTTAAATCTGAATGCCCTCAACTAAAGAAAGGCACCCGGAAGTTCAAAAAGAAGGCAATGATGGCCACATGGAGCGATTCAGAAAGCTCAAGTTCCGAAGAGAAAGAAAAGAGTGAAATGGCCAATCTATGCTTCATGGCGGACAATGATGAGGTAAGTCCGAGTTTTCTTGATGACTTCACTTTCGATGAATTGCATAGTGCTTTTTATGAATTAATGGATGATTTTGCAACCTAAGTTCAAAGAACAAAGATTTGAAAACTCAAATGCAAAAACTATCCTTAGAAAATGAAAAGCATGTTGTAGATAAAGAACTTTTGATAAAAAAAAAAAAGTTTGAAAAATGAAGTTGATAGACTTAAGCCTATAGTTGATAAATTTACTCTAAGCTCTATCAAACTTAATATGATTTTGGATAATCAAAAAGCTGTTTTTGATAAAGCTGGATTAGGATATAATCCACTTAAAAAGCAAAAATCATTGAAAATATTTTTGTACATGCTGAAAAATCATCAAATATTACTTGTTTTAAATGTGGAAACAAAGGACATAAATCATATATGTGTAAATCTTCACATAATAAGAGAAAGATGATTTGGGTTCCCAAAGGAACAATATTTAATGCATCTAACCATGAAGGACCCAAGAAGGCTTGGGTACCTAAAATTAAGACATGAATGTTTTGCAGGAGTGTCTTGCAGCCATCAGACTGAAAAGAAAATGGTACCTGGATAGTGGTTGCTCAAGACACATGACGGGTGACAAAGATCAATTCATCACCCTTGAATCAAAAAGAGGTGGAGTAGTTACTTTTGGTGATAATGGTCAAGGCCATATCATGGGCATTGGTAAGATTCAAATTACTCCATCTACTCATATTGATAATGTTTTATATGTTGATGGACTTAAACATAATCTAATAAGTATTAGCCAACTGTGTGACAAAGGTTTCAAGGTTTCCTTTGAAGCTTCTGTTTGCACTGTTACTAATCCCATTGATAATAGCATTATTCTTGTTGGTAAACGCTATGGCAATGTGTACTTAATTGATTTGAGTAATTTATCTCCAAGTAATCATTGCTTAGTTGCTGATAATGCTAAGATGAATGAGATTGGTTGGCTATGGCATCGTAGATTAGGTCATGCAAGCACACACCTAATTTCTAAATTATTAAAATGGATTTAGTTAAAGGTATTCCTAGCTTAAATTTTGAAAATAATCGAATATGTGATGCATGTCAATTTGGAAAAAAACAAGAACTTCTTTCAAATCTAAGAATGTTGTTTCAACTACTAGGCCACTAGAGCTACTACACATGGACCTTTTTGGACCTACTAGAACCACAAGTCTAGGAGGAAAGAAATATGGTCTGTGATAGTAGATGATTACTCTAGATTCACTTGGGTAATGTTTTTGGCTCACAAAGATGAGACTTTCTCAATATTCATGAAATTCGTTAAGAAAGTCACAAATGAGAAAAACACTACCATAGTGTCTATTAGAAGTGATCATGGAACTGAATTTGAAAATCACTTATTTGAAAAATTCTGTTTTGAAAAAGGCATACATCATAACTTTTCTGCACCTAGAACACCACAACAAAATGGAGTTGTAGAAAGAAAGAATAGGACTTTAGAAGACATGGCCCGTACCATGCTATGTGAAAGCCAACTTCCAAAATATTTTTGGGCGGAAGCTATAAACACAGCATGTTACATCCTAAATAGAGCCCTAATTAGACCTATCCTTAAGAAAACTCCCTATGAACTTGGCATCAATAGGAAACCAAATTAAGTTATTTTCATGCATTTGGTTGTAAATGTTTTATTCATAACAATGGTAAGGATAATCTTGGGAAGTTTGATGCAAAGTCTGATGAAGGTATTTTCCTAGGATATTCTACATCTAGCAAAGCATATAGAGTATTTAATAAGAAAAGCTTAGTTGTAGAAGAATCCATTCATATAGTTTTGATGAGTCTTTAGCATCAAGTTCAGATAAAATTGATGATGAGGAAGATACATCTTTGATTGAAAGAGATATTGAAAAATTAAATGTATCTTCAGATCAGAACCTGAAGTTAAGGATGATGACTCACCTAAGGATGATGGTATTGATACTGTCAAATGATAAAGATCTACCTAGAGATTGGAGATATGCTTATGGTCATCCTAAGGACCTAATCATAGGTGATCCATCTCAGG
>UESW01003442.1:0-42475 GCA_900491605.1 Calamus simplicifolius
CCGTGATCTACGGGTACGAGCCGTGCTCTTATAAGATAGACCATATCTTATTATTTTGCACTACTAATTATCTACTTAGTTATTTAGTTAAATTTATAAATTATTTCAAGATAATCGCTAAAGTCCCTGTGGAATCGATCCCTTACTCTCGCTATTCTAATAGTGAAATTAAGGTGTTTAAATCGTTGCGCTACGACACGCATCAGATTTTTGGCGCCGTTGCCGGGGACTTAAGTGTGTTATTTTGAAAAAAAAAAAAAAAAATTAAAAAAAAAATAATAAAAATAAAAAAAAAAAAGATTAATTTTCTCTTAATTTTTGAATAGTTATTGCTCTTTATTTTATTTCCTTAATTGTTAGAATTGCATATTTTCTTTTTAACATAAAAAAAAAATTATTACTTTCCTTTTTGCCACAAATCCAATTTTAACCTAATCAAATTTTCCTTTTAATTAACTTAAAAAAAAACCTAAAAGAAAACCCTAAGACATCTTCCATAAAATATAATTAATTTAAAAAAATTATAAAATAAAAATAAAATATATAAACAAAATAATTATTTTATTTCTATGCTTAGATTGACTTAGGTGAATTTTTTCTGCAAAACTCAAAATTCTTCCATTGACATCTCATAATTTATTAGGAAATTAGAAACTTAATTACAAAAATTAAAAAAAAATAAATAAATAAATAACTATTTGCTTTAGAGTCATTGGTAGGGTGTATGCTTGGTCGCGATCGTTGCAACCCAACCTTATACCCTTAGATCCTGAGATAGAAAGAACTATTAGAGCAAACAGACTCAGAATTATGGATCCTAATAACGAAAATAATCAACCACGACAGTTGAAAGAGTATTTCACTCCTTCAAGGTATACCTACTCTCCCTGCATTCAAGTGCCTCCAGTAGAGGCTGCCCAATATGAAATTAAGTCAAGTGTAATCCAAATGTTACCATCTTTCTATGGACTTACAAATGAGGATCCCTACAAACACTTAGATGAATTCTTGGAAATTTGCTCAACTGTCAAGATTCAAAATTTCTCTGATGATGCACTTAGGCTTAAGTTATTCCCTTTTTCCCTAAAAGATAAAGCCAAGTATTGGTTAAATTCATTAGACACTGTTATAATTTCAACTTGGGATCATCTTCAGAGAGAATTTCTTAAGAAATATTTTCCTATAGGAAAAACGAATCAAATTAGAAAAGCCATAACAAGTTTTTCCCAGACAGATGGAGAAATGTTCCATGAGACATGGGAGAGATTCAAAGAACTGATTAGAAAATGTCCACATCATGCTATACCCAAATGGCAACTGGTTCAGTGCTTTTATGATGGATTATCAGAAAAGCATAGGCAAATGGTTGATGCTTCATGTGGTGGGACATTTATGTTAAAAAATGAACATGAGGCTTGGCAACTCTTTGAGACATTGAGTGAGAATTCATTACATCATATGTCAGTTGCTCGTCGAGACCCTCCCGTAGAACCTAAAAGAGGTGGAATATATGAAATAGGTCATTCTACAGATATCTATACTAAGGTAGATGAATTATCCCATAAACTTGACCGGATTCTACAAGTTGGAAACATCTCTTCCCCATCTACTCAATTACATGAGGTCTGCATAATTTGTTCGAGTCCAACCCATTCTATAGGTGAATGTCCAGCTGCATACCAATTTCCTGAACTTGTTCAAGAGCAAGCCCACCAAGCCCAAACCCGATTAGCTCCTAGAACAGGAAATGATCCATTTTCAAATACTTACAATCCTGGCTGGCGAAATCACCCAAATTTTTCTTGGAAACCTCAACCTGTAACCAATTCATCGATCAGACCTAATTATCAAGAAACCAATTTTAGAAGCATGCCATATTCACAATATCCAAACATCCCACAACCTCCACCGAATAATCAGCCTACTTTTGAAGACAAAGTGTTACAAGCATTGAAAGGGCTAGAAATGAATACTCAAATCCTTCACTCCCACACACAATCTATTGCAAACTAGAAACTCAGATAGGTCAATTAGCCACAGCATTCAGTAGAAGGGAGGAGGGTAAGTTACCTAGTCAGCCTATCGATAACCCGAAAGGACAATTCATGGCTGAAGGTTCCAATAGTCCTGACAAATTCCCAGAACATGCTAAATCAGTCATGACTCTCAGAAGTGGAAAAACATTGAACCCACCTGAACCAACCCAGAAATTAGAAGTGGCTAAACCAGAAGAGAGAAGAAATGAAAAAGAAAAGGAATTCAATGATCAAGCAATCATACCTAAAGCCCCATTCCCTAGTGCTTTAGAATCTCCTTTGCCTTCAGATAAGAAGAATATAAAAATGAATGAGATGCTTGAGTTATTTAAGCAAGTCCAAATAAACTTACCTCTTCTCGATGCTATCAAGCAAGTTCCAGCTTATGCCAAATTTTTGAAGGATCTATGCACACAAAAACGGAAAGCCAAGATACAAATACCAAAAAAGATACATTTGACTGAGCAAGTCAGCTCAGTTGTTCAGCAAATAACCCCACCCAAACTAAAAGATCCTGGTACCCCGATTATATCATGTGTCATAGGAAACTTCACAATCAAGAAAGCATTATTAGATTTGGGTGCGAGTGTAAACCTTCTCCCAAGTTCAGTATATGAATTATTCGGATTTGGAGAGTTGAAACCCACGACAGTAACACTACAATTGGCAGATAGATCAGTCAAAGAACCTCGTGGAATATTGGAAGATGTATTAGTAAAGGTGGATGAATTCTATTTTCCTGTCGACTTCCTTGTGTTGGATATGGAATCTAGTGGTAATCCTAACCAAATTCCCATCATCCTTGGAAGACCTTTTCTAGCTACTGCTAATGCATGCATAAATTGTAGAACAGGTGTGATGGATGTATCTTTTGGAAACAAGAAGATGAGATTAAATATTTTTAATGCTTCCCAAGGACCACCTGTGTATGATTTAAATGAAGTAAACATGATAGAGGAAGTAGTAGATAAGAAATTCCAAAGTTTGATTGATTCGGATCCTTTACAAACATGTCTTACACATTTTGGAATAGATGACTTTGATATTGATGAGTATACCAAAGAGATAAACATGTTATTAGAACCACCTAAGATCGACACCATCCCTCCTTGGACTATAAAATATGAACCACTTCCAACTAAACCAAGTCCTTTAATACCATCCTTGGAAGAACCACCCCAACTAGAATTGAAACCTCTTCCAGATAACTTAAAATATTCATTCCTTGGACCCAATGATACCCTTCCAGTAATCATTGCATCTACCCTAACCTCTGAGCAAGAAGATAAATTGGTAGATGTACTTAAAGAACATAAAGAGGCATTGGATGGACAATAGCTGATCTTAAGGGAATTGACCCTTCCGTTTGCATGCACCATATTCATAGTGAAATTGAAGCCAAACCACATAGAGACATGCAACGAAGGCTAAATCCAAACATGAGGGATGTTGTTAAGAAAGAAGTAGTAAAATGGCTTGATGCTGGTATTATTTATCCAATTTCAGATAGCCAATGGGTCAGTCCAATCCAAGTAGTACCTAAAAAATCGGGTATTACTGTGATTAAAAATGAAAAGGGCGAATCAATTCCTACTCGCACATCAACTAGTTGGAGAGTGTGTATAGATTATCGAAAGTTGAATGCCGTGACTAGGAAAGACCACTTTCCTTTGCCTTTTATCGATCAAATTCTAGAACGGCTAGCGGGACAAAGTTTCTTTTGTTTCTTAGATGGATATTCAGGATACAATCAAGTCCCAGTATTTCCTGCAGATCAAGAAAAGACCACCTTCACTTGTCCCTTTGGAACATTTGCCTTTAGACGTATGCCGTTTGGTCTTTGTAATGCACCAGCCACTTTTCAACGATGTATGATGGCCATATTTTCTGATATGATTGGTCAATTTTTGGAAGTATTTATGGATGATTTTTCAGTCTTTGGTGCATCATTTGATAGCTGCCTCGAGAACTTGACTAAGGTACTGAAACGATGTATGGAAATGAATTTAGTCCTAAGTTGGGAGAAGAGCCATTTTATGGTTCGTGAGGGAATTGTGCTTGGACACATTGTTTCAGAGAGAGGTATTGAGGTTGATAAAGCCAAGGTTGAATTGATCTCAAATCTATCACCCCCAACCTCAGTTAAACAAGTACGATCTTTCCTTGGTCATGCTGGTTTTTATAGACGTTTCATCAAAGATTTCAGTAAAATTTCTCGACCATTGTGTAATTTGTTGACCAAGGATAGTTCTTTTAATTTTGATAAAGATTGTCTAACAGCCTATAACATCCTTCGAACTGCTTTGACCACTGCACCCATTATCAAGCCCCCAGATTGGACCATACCTTTTGAAATCATGTGTGATGCTTCTGATTATGCTGTAGGGCAGTTCTAGGACAGAAACTCAATCGAGAACCCCATGTAATTTATTATGCTAGCAAAACTCTTTCAGATGCACAAATGAACTATACTACCACTGAAAAAGAATTACTAGCAGTTGTGTTTGCCCTAGAAAAGTTTAGATCATATCTGTTAGGGTCTAAAGTTTTAGTTTATTCAGATCATGCAGCGTTGAGGCATCTTATATCAAAAAAGGATACAAAACCCAGACTAATTAGATGGATCCTACTACTACAAGAATTTGATCTAGAAATCTTAGATAAGAAGGTTCTGAAAATATGGTAGCAGATCATATCTCTAGGATCTCAGTGGAATACAATAAAGAAATAATCAGAGATAAGTTTCCTGATGAGCAATTATTCTCAATTTCCCATAGCAGTCTTCCCTGGTTTGCCCACATTGTGAATTATTTGGCAACAGGAAAAGTACCTTCCCACTGGACAAAACAAGAAAAAGATAGATTTTTCTCACAAATCAAATATTACTTTTGGGAAGACCCTGAATTATTTAAGTACTGTTCAGATCAGGTGATTAGGCGATGTGTTCCCGAAAGTGAATTCAAAAGTATACTTAACTTCTGTCATTCTCTTGCCTGTGGAGGACATTTTAGTGGAAAGAAAACTGCAGCAAAGGTACTACAAAGTGGGTTTTATTGGCCAACTCTTTTTAAAGATGCACATGAATTTAGCCGTAATTGTCTCCAATGTCAACAAACAGGAAATATATCTCGAAAAGACATGATGCCCCTAAACCCTATCTTGGTTGTAGAAATTTTTGATGTATGGGGTATTGATTTTATGGGCCCATTTCCTTCCTCTTTTGGATTTGAATACATTCTAGTGGCAGTTGATTATGTGTCAAAATGGATTGAAGCCATGGCAACTCGAACCAATGACCATAAAGTTGTAATCAAGTTTATTCAGCATAATATCCTTAGTCGTTTTGGATGCCCAAGGGCTATAATTAGTGATGGGGGTACACATTTCACGAATAGACACTTTGAAGGATTAATGAACAAATATGGAATTACTCATAAGGTAGCTACACCTTATCATCCCCAAACTAGTGGCCAAGTTGAAATATCAAATAGAGAAATTAAAAATATCCTTGAGAAAACAGTGAGACCTGATAGGAAAGATTGGTCAGAACGTTTGGATGATGCATTATGGGCTTATCGTACTGCATTTAAAACTCCCATAGGAATGTCTCCTTATAGGCTCGTATTTGGAAAAGCCTGTCATTTACCTGTAGAATTAGAACACCGTGCATTTTGGGCTATCAAGCAATTTAATTATGATATGAAAAATGCAGGTGTCAATAGAAAACTTCAATTGAATGAGTTAGAAGAGCTACGAAATGAGGCATATGAGAGCTCAAAAATTTATAAAGAACGAACCAAAGCATATCATGACAAATTTATTAGTAGAAAAATTTTGAACCAAATCAAAAAGTATGGCTTTACAATTCAAGATTACACCTTTTCCCTGGAAAACTTCGTTCACGATGGAATGGACCTTTTATAGTAACTCAAGTATTTCCCTATGGAGCTGTAGAGCTTAAAGACCCCAAGCAAGGAAATACATTCAAAGTAAATGGCCAACGTTTGAAACCATATATAGAAGAAATTAATGATGGAGAAGTTGTTGAATCAATTGATCTTGTGAACCCAACATTATCATAATAAGTAGCACAGTCTGGCTGAAGACTTTAAACTTAGCGCTCTTGGGAGGCAACCCAGTTTATTAGTTATTTTTAACTTTCTATTCTTTTAGTATGTTCTTTTAGTATGACCAGAGAAGAGCAACAGAAGCAGATTGAAAGAAGATGGCAACAATGAAACTTCCAACCTTCAAATACTCTACCAGGTAGTATCTTTCCTTGAAATTAATTAATTTTTCTTCCATTAGGGACAATGGAAATTAAGTTGGGGGGGAGGAAAAAGAAAATAAATCTTCGAGTAAAACTATAATCAGATGTGTACCAAATTCTGTCTCGATTTGAAGTTAATCAAGCAGTCTATTAATGAATTAATGGTTAGATTATTATTTTTGAAATACTGAGGAATAAATTATTAAGAAAACCTAATAAAAGGTAGGGTTTAGCCCAAAATAATTTTTAGAATAATTTCAGACCCTCCTGACCACTGATCTTAATAGTACAATCTACTTAATAAGGGTATGGGTGAAAATGTTATTCAAAAAAAAAAAAAAAAAAGAAAAGAAAGAAAGAAAAAAGAAAAAAATCTCTCTTAAAGTTAATAGATTAGGTTCTTAGCATTTTTCACTGAGTAACCGGGCCCCGTCACCTAAGAAAGTGATGTTGTTCGCGTAAAAAGGTGGGAATGTAAAAGAACCTAAATAGAGTCAGTCCTACCTAAAGCCTTTTTAACTCGAGTAAGTAAGTCCGAGGGGTGTTTTACACCTAATGCCCTAAAACCAATTGGTTTGGGAGCCATTGGCCTAAAGCTCGCTACAAGGGTTAATTAGAAAGCAAGGGGTTAGGACATTGCACTGACTTTACATATAAATAAATAAATAAAGAATCAAAAGTACAAAAGACATTACACCCAACCCAAATTAAGTTAGAAGACTTAATTAGAGAAGTGGAAAGTTGGTGAAGGAAGACTTCTATAAATTCTTATGGACTACACTTTATCACTAAAAAAACTTAATAATCCAATGAAGTACTTCCCTTATGATCTTAAAAAAAAAAAATAAAAAATTTATAAGATAACTATCAATTCTTGGATTAGCTTGGTACATATTTCTAAATTTCTTATTTGCTCGAGGACGAGTAAGATTCAAGTTGGGGGGAGTGATAAACGCATAAATAATTATCATTAAACCTATTAATTAATAATTTAACGTACCTATTATTATTTAATATTTTAATATTTATATAATATTTTAGATAAAATCTTATCAATTTAAAGAGCTCGATTTTAGGGATTTAATGACGCAAACGGCACTTAAATCGGATTTAAGATGAGCCCGAAATTGATTTTTCATTTATTTATCTATTTAGCACGGATTTTAAAGCGAAGTCGGCAAACCAAGTGCCGACTTCATCGTTTTCTCACCGTTTCCTCTGTTTCCGCCGATTCTTCTCTAAATCCAATCTAATCGTTTCTTCCATTAATCGAATTAACTCCTCACTTCATCAAAACGATTAAGTTTCCTCCACCAATTAAAGAATAGATTAGATTGGAAGTTATCAAATTGAGTGAATTAAATCCTCTAGAAGGAATTTGAATTTTATTAATGATTTATCAAGGATTTGTTTCGTTGTTTCTGTTTCTTCGCCGCGTCAAACCCGCGTCTGGGCTTCTATAAATAGCAGCAGGGGAGTCCAAGGAAGCGGCATCTAGGAGATCTCTTCTTCCTCAATCTCGTGTGTTTCGTGGG
Source organism: Calamus simplicifolius (assembly GCA_900491605.1). Classification (NCBI taxonomy): domain Eukaryota; kingdom Viridiplantae; phylum Streptophyta; class Magnoliopsida; order Arecales; family Arecaceae; genus Calamus; species Calamus simplicifolius. The sequence goes on from UESW01003442.1 coordinate 7,842, forward strand.
TCCTCTGGGTCCTCTGGTTGCGTTGGGTAGACGATCGTGGCTTGGTTCCGTGGGTGTTGGGGAGATGATCGTGGCTTGGCTCTGCTCGTGAGGCGCCCGTTCGAGCAATCAGCATAATAGTGGCTTGGTTCATCTTAGTTTATTTTATTGCTTTTTGTTGCCATGTTAGAAATTAAAATTCTTTTATTTTAGATTTTAATATGCACTCTTAGATTTATTGAAATAAAATTTCTATTCATGTTAAATTATTATTAAATTTTATTTAAGTAAAAAATAATTTAGACTGATTTATTCTTAAAAGAGACGGGCCGTGATCTACGGGTACGAGCCGTGCTCTAATAAGATAAACCATATCTTATTATTTTGCACTATTAATTATCTACTTAGTTATCTATTTAGTTAAATTTATAAAATTATTTCAAGATAATCGCTAAAGTTCCTGTGGAATCGATCCCTTACTCTTGCTATCCTAATAGTGAAATTAAGGTGTTTAAATCGTTGCGCTACGACACGCATCACTTGCCCCCCTCGGTAGGCTTTGATACCTCGGCCTTTCGAAGCACCAAGTCTCCGCGGCGAAAAACCTTGGGACGAACCCAGGCATTATAGTACTTAGCCGCTCGCTGGCGAAAGGTCGCTATGCGCAGTCTCGCCCTTTCATGCGCCTCGTCGATGAAGTCTAGGTTGGCCCGAATCAGCGCGGGGTTGTCTTCCTCACTGAAGGACTCTACCCGTGGACTGGGCAATCCGATCTCGACGGGGATGATGGCCTCGGATCCGAAGGAGAGGCTGAAAGGAGTTTCGCCCGTCGGGGTCCTGGGCATTGTGTGGTAGGCCCATATCACACTGGGGAGCTCTTCTACCCAACGCCCCTTGGAGCCATCTAGGCAAGTCCGGAGCCCTTTGAGGATGGTGCGGTTCATGACCTCAGCCTCCCCGTTGGTCTGGGGTGGCCGACGGAGGTGAATCGGTGATGAATGCCCAGCTCCTCGCAGAAGGTCTTGAACGCCTCGTTGTTGAACTGGCGACCTTTGTCCGTGACGAGGGTGTGAGGCAAGCCAAATCGGCATATGATTGACTTCTAGAAGAAAGTCTTAACTTTGCTCTCCGTGATTTTGGCCAACACTTTGACCTCGACCCACTTGGTGAAATAGTCGATGGCGACAAGCAAGAATCTTCGTTGTCCTGAAGCTGGGGGGAACGGTCCAAGGATGTCCATCCCCCACTAGGCGAAGGGCCACGGAGCCGAGAGTGGGCTCAGCGGGGCAGGTGGCTGACGCTGGATGTGCGCGTGGCGCTGGCAGCCGTTGCACCTTTGAACTAGCTTGGCCGCGTCCTCCTTCATAGTGAGCCAAAAGTACCCCTAGCGGAGAGCCTTCTGGGCCAAGGATCTGCCCCCTAAATGATTTCCGCAAATGCCCTCATGGATTTCCCTGAGGATGTAGTCGGCGTCGGCGGGGCCTATGCACTTAAGCAACGGGTAGGAAAATGACCTTCTGTATAGGCGCCCGTCGAGGAGGATGAACTTGGAGGCCCTCCACTTGAGCAATCTGGCTTCGTTGCGGTCGTCAGGGAGGGCGCCGTCGGTGAGGTAGCGAACATAGGCGTCCATCCATGTAGGTTCTGGGGTGAGTGGGAGGACCTCCTCCCCGCCCTCTACACTGGGCCTTTCTAGATATTCGATGTAGGCGTCCCTTGTTAGGCCATCGGCGGAGGTAGCCAGTCGAGAGAGGATGTCCGCCTTTGCGTTTTTGCTCCGGGGGATGTAGCTGATGCTGAAGTAAGGCAGCGAGGAGGTCAAGAGTTGAACCTTTTTCAGATATTGCGCCATAACGGGGTTGCGTGCCTCATACTCTCCGTTGATTTGCCCGAAGACGAGTTGCGAGTCCGTGTAGGCTCTGAGGTGCTTTGCTCCAACCTCCTGGGCTAGTCTTAACCCGGCCAGGAGGGCTTCGTACTCCGCCTGGTTGTTGGTGGCTTCAAAAAGAAATCTTAGGGCGCATTCAGCTCTTTCTCCTTCCGGCCCGACAAGAATGAGGCCGGCTCCACTTCCTTGAGAATTCGATGCGCCGTCCACGTGGAGGATCCAGGCCTTTCCATCGTCCCTCGGCTCGGGCTTGGGCTGCCCCCGGGGACCTCCTTGGGATCCTCTTCCGCCCAAGTGCACTCGACCAGGAAGTCGGCCAGGACCTGGGACTTCAAGGCCGGTCGTGCCTGGAAAGAGATGTCGAACTTCCCCAGTTTGATGGCCCATTTGGCGAGTCGACCCGAAGTATCCGGACGGGCCAGGATGGCTCGGAGAGGTTGGTCTGTGAGCACCACGATGGAATGGGCTTGGAAATACGGGCGAAGACGCCGGGCGGAAACTATCAAGGCGAAAATGACTTTCTCTATTTTGGAATACCTGACCTCGGCGTCATGCAGGACCTTGCTCACGTAGTAGACTGGCCTCTGGGTTCCATCGGCATCTAGGTGCACCAGGACTGAGCTGACGGCTTCCGAGGAGGCGGCTAGGTAAAGGAAGAGACTCTCCCCGTCTCCTGGCTAGGAGAGGAGCGGTGGGGAGGACAGGAACGCCTTTAAGCCATCGAGAGCTTCCTGGCAGTCGTCCGTCCATGTGAAACCGTTCACCTTCCGCAGGGTCTTGAAGAAAGGCAAGCACCTCTCTGTCGATCTAGAGAGGAAACGACTCAGCGCCGCTACCCTTCCAGTTAGCCGTTGAACTTCCTTCTTATTGGATGGCGGCCTCATGTCAAGAATGGCGCTGATCTTCTCTGGGTTCACCTCGATTCGCGCTGGGTCACCATAAAGCCCAGAAATTTACCTGTCGTGACCCCAAAAGCGCACTTCTTAGGGTTCAGCTTGACTTGGAAGCGATGGAGATTGTCAAAAGTTTCTTCCAGGTCAGAGATGTGGTCGGCGGCGCGGACGCTCTTCGTCAGCATGTCGTCCACATAGACTTCCATGTTCTGGCCGAGCTGGTCATGGAACACCTTGTTCATCAGCCGCTAATAGGTTGCTCCCGCGTTCTTGAGGCCGAAAGGCATCACCTTGTAACAGTAAATGCCTTTCTCTGTCACGAAGGAGGTGTGCTCCTCGTCGCTGGGGTCCATCCTTATCTGGTTGTATCCGGAGAAGGCGTCCATGAAGCTGAGAAGCTCGTGACCAGAGGTGGAATTGACCAGCTGGTCAATTCTTGGCAAGGGGAAGCTGTCCTTTGGGCACGCCTTGTTGAGGTCGGTGAAGTCTATGCATATCCTCCAGCTCCTGTTTGCCTTGCGCACCATGACTACGATGGCCAGCCAGCTTGAGTAATGCGCCTCCCGGATGTGGCCAGCGCTGATCAACTTGTGGACTTCTTCATCAATCGCCCTTTGTCGGTCGGGGGCAAAGCTCCTCTTCTTTTGACGGATTGGACGGTGGTGCGGGTCGATGTTAAGTTTGTGGGTGATGACTTCCGAAGAAATGCCGGGCATGTCGGACGCTGACCAGGAATACGTCCGAGTTAGCCCGCAGGAAAGCTAAGAGGCGCTCCCGGTCCTCCAAGGGAAGGAGTCCGCCCACACGGACGGTCCTTGTTGGGTCATCATTGAGAGGGAAAGTCAGGAGGTGCTCGGCGGGCTCCCCTCCTTTGGCGGAATCTCTAGGGTCAGACGCCTCCAGGGCCGGGTTGGCCTCCAGTGGGCTCGACGCCGTATGGTAGCAAGGTAAGATTGGGCTCATCTCCCCACGCATTTCTCTAACTCCCTCGCTGGTGGGGAACTGCACCAATAGACGTCGGGTGGAGATAACCGCATCCAAAAGATTCAGGCCGGGACACCCAAGAATGGCGTTGTATGCCAAAGGGACCCTCACAACCAGGAATTTCATGATCACGGTGCTTTGGCATGGCGGGGTTCCGGCCGTCACGGGCAAGGATATTTCGCCCTCGACCCTCACAGAGTCTCCGGTGAATCCAACTAGCGGGGCCGCCATGGGCTGAAGGGAGTCAACAGATAAACCCATTCGAACAAAGGTGTCGTAAGTAAGGATGTCAGCTGAGCTGCCACTATCAACTAAAATCCTTTTTACAGGGTGTTTGGCGATCGTCATAGCGACGAGTACGCCTTCATTGTTTACATTTTCCATTACAGCAGTCTCCCCCTGGGCATTACATTACTTGGAGCATCCTCCCCCCTCGGCCGCTTGGACGCAGAGGCCGACCCCCAGGACAGCATCCCGACGGTCCGCTCCGTGGGAGTGTTGTCGATGGCGGCTTGAGCTGGTGGAGGCCCCATGATGGCCAGCAGCGGCTGTGGTATCTTCTGGACGTACTTGCCGAGGTAGCCCCGTTGGATGAGCTCTTCGATAGCCCGTTTCAAACTGTAGCAGTTGTCGGTGTCGTGGCTGTAGTCCCGGTGGATTCGACAGTAGTGGCTTCTGTCGCGGGATACACCCTTCTTCATCAGGGGAGGACGTTGAAGGTAGGGCTCGCCCTCGATCTCCATCAGGATGTGGGATCGAGGGGCAAGGAGAGGGGTGAGCTTACCCTCGTCGGGGACAGGGCTCCGACGCCGGTTGTCGGATCGGCGAGGGGGTCAGATCGGCGATGGCGAGGAGGTCCGCTCGGCTCAGGGCGAGCGGATTTATGGCTGGAGCCCCTCGAAGACTCCCGGCGGGTGAGGTCGGCTTCATCTGCCCGGATGTACTTCTGGGCCCGGAGGAGGAGGTCGGAGTAGGAGCTCGGGGGCTTCTTGTCCAGGAAGAAGGTGAAGCGGGATGGAAGAAGTCCCCGCTTCAGCGCCAGGGTGGCCACCGCATCATCGAGATGGTAGACCTCGAGGGCAGCGGTTTTGAACCGGGACACAAAGTCCCGCAGGGGCTCTCCTTCCTTCTGGAGGACGGAGAAGAGGCTGTCCGCCACCCTTGGGATCCGGTGGTAGGCGTCAAAGTGGGCCAGGAATGCCCTCTCCAGCTCCCGGAAGGAGTCTATGCTGTGGGGGGACAGGCGGGAATGCCACGCACGGGCGGCCTTCCGCAGGGTCGCAGGGAAGGTCTTGCAGAGAAGGGCATCTGAGGCGCCCTGGACTTGCATCATGGCCTTGTAGCTCTCGAGGTGGTCGAGAGGGTCGGTCATACCGTCGTATGTGTCCACCTGGGGAAAGTGGAACCTGGAGGGAATCGGCTCCTCCAGGATGCGGCGGGTGTAAGGAGAACGAGTGTCGAACTCTTTCTCCGGCTGGTGGTTTATCTTCCTGGCGAGCTCGTCGAGGCGCCGGTTGTACTCCTCCAGGCGTTCCTCCGCCTGGAGGTTGATCGTCGGAGCCCTCCGGGATGGCTCGGAGGAAGAAGAAGAAGAGGAGGCAGAAGATGGGGACGGGAGTCGGGACTTCCGCCTGGGTTCCCCGTGATGATGTGGCTTGGGGGGAAGCTCGCTAGGGCCGTGGCCGGGGGACCGTGGCCGCTTGGGAGGCTCGCGGCGAGGCTTCCTGGGGGAAGCTCGATGCCGGTCGGTCCCTCGCAGGGGGGAGCCTCCCCTCGCCGACATCTGGCTAGCGGGGGGAGCAGTCTGGTGCTGGGTGGCCACGGACTACTGCTGCTGGAGTCCATGGACCATAGCAGTGAGATTCTGAACTTGCTGGGAGAGGGTTACCAGCTGCTCCGCCATCTGGACAGCGGCGTCCGACGGCGGGATGGCAACAGAAAGGCTGGCAGTAGGGGGATTGGCCTCCTGCTGTCCAGCTGGCGGGATGAGCCTAGCCGGACAGCTGATAGAGGCATCCCGAGCTTGCGTCACCACCATGGCTTCTGGGAGAAAAAGGGGACGACGGATGTAGCTTCGGGAAATCGTTCGCTACTTCTTCTTAGCGCCCGCCCCTTCCTGGCGCGCCAATCTGATGACGCTCGATCACCCCTCCTGGACGTCGGGAATGGGGGCCCTTCTTCCTCACCGGGTTGCTTGCAAAGAAGTCCCAAGACCGGAGAGGGTTCTCCGGTGGGACCCTCCGATGCCCAAGTTAGTGACAGAGGTCACAGCAGAGAAGGAGCTCGAGAGAGCTCTTAAGGAGGGAGAAGTCTAAGAAGGATCAGGTAGTTCCTCCGAGAGTTAGGGCATCAAGTGTGTAAAATGTGCGTTATAATGCCTTACCCGATTCCTGACGTAGTTTACCCTTTTATAGGGGGTGACGCTCGCGCGATCACGTGGGTCTGCATCCCATCAGCCGGCGGAGCCATTGGATTATCGAATCTGGCGCTATCAGCGGCGCATGTTGGCGCTGCAGTGCGCATCGGCGCTGTTGGGTGGCGCGCGTCGGGTGCTGTCGGGCAGCGCGTGTTAGAGGAATGGATTTTTGAACTGCTGGGGCTGATCTGGCGGGAACCGGGGGTCCCATCTTGTTGGGGCCGAACTGGGTCGACCTGAGATGGCTGGGGCCTATCTCGCCGGCAAGGCCATGCCGGGGTGGGGTCGAATCGGTGGGCCTGGAGACGATGGGCCAAGCCGGACCGGCCTAGGACGGTCTTGGCCGACTCGGAAGGACTGGAGTGCCGGGGCCGAGTCGGGCCGGCCTGGGATGGCCTTGGCCGACTCGGTGGGACTGGAGACGCCGGGGCCGAGTCGGGCCGGCCTGGGATGGCCTTGGCCAACTCGGCGGGACGGGAGACGCCGGGGCCGAGTCGGGCCGGCCTGGGATGGCCTTGGCCGACTCGGCAGGACGGGAGACGTCGGGGCCGAGTCGGGCCGGCCTGGGATGGCCTTGGCCGACTCGGCGGGATGGGAGACGCCGGAGCCGAGTCGGGCCGGCCTGGGATGGCCTTGGCCGACTCGGCAGGACCGGAGGTGCCGGGGCCGAGTCGGGCCGGCCTGGGATAGCCTTGGCCGACTCGGCGGGACGGGAGACGCCGGGGCCGAGTCGGGCCGGCCTGGGATGGCCTTGGCCGACTCGGCGGGACTGGAGGTGCCGGGGCCGAGTTGCCTGGAGAAGTAGGGGCCGCTTGGCATGAAGACGCCAGGGCCGGCTAGCTTGGAGACGCCGGGGCCGGCTAGCAATGTGCCGGGGCCAGCTAGCTTGAAGACGCTATGGCCCGGCCTGGGATGGCCTTGGCCGACTCGGCGGGACTGGAGGCGCCGGGGCCGAGTTGCCTGGAGAAGTAGGGGCCGCCTGGCGTGAAGATGCCGGGCCGGCTAGCAATGTGCCGGGGCCGGCTAGCTTGGGGACGCTATGGCCGGCCAGCAATGTGCCGGGGCCGGCCAGTTTGGGGATGCCGGGGCCGAGTAGCAATGTGACGGGGCCGGCTAGTTTGGAGAGGCTGGCCTTTGGCGGGCGTCGGCCTTTGATGTGCTGGCCTCATGTGCTAGCGCTGGAGCCTGTCGGCCTTTGGGCCAGGGCTTGAAGCCGATGCTGGAGGCCGATGCAGGAAGCCGACGCTGAGCCTGTCGGCCTTTGGCTAGAGCGCTGGAAGCCGACGCTGAGTCGTCGGCCTCTGGCTAGCGCAGGAGACCGACGCTGGAAGCCATCGCTGGCGCTAGAGTCTGGGCCTTTGGGGCCGTCGCTGGAGGTCGTCGCTAGCGCTAGAGTCTGGGCCTTTGGAGCCGCCCAAAAATTTCATTTTTCATGGGGTCAACTGACCCCATCAAAGGTGATTTGAGATGTTAAATTGCCCAAAAAGAATTCGATGGCAGGAACTGAAAGCACCTCTGAGTTAATCTCATCGCAGTCTTTGTGGACTTCTTTGTCACACACTATGACATAATGATAATATGAATGGATGCTACATTCCTATCGTTACCTTCCTAAAATATTGTTATTCTATTACAATGGAACGGTCTATTATGCAATGATGGGCCTCATGTTGTACTTTATGTCAACAACTTCTTAACATGTCTGCTACTTCTAATCAACATGTACAACCATGCACATCAAGCCTACAGTATCAACAAGGATACTGTTAAAAGTCTACTTTAAAGTCAAAATTCTATATGAAGTAATTCGCATTCATTTCACCAAGGAAACAAGAAAATATTCTTTTATACACAAGCACCACAACAATGACAATCAAGCAGTATCCCAACTATTTTAGGTTGGCTTCTTTTACACAAACATACATTATTTTTCAATATTACATGTGTAAAAAATGATTGTTAAGCTCTCTAAATTCTAGAACTAGAAGGCATGGAACAGACTACTCATGAATATTTTAACCTTACCGTGCAAAAGAAATACAATAATCATAAACAAGTGGGTTTTATAAACCTTTTCCAAAGGTAAACAGCTACTAATTTCTAAGCTTGCAAGCACATCTGATGAGTATCTTATTGAATAAATATATGAAGGCAAGATAGAAAACTGGCTTCGTCAACCAAGCAAGAAAATGTCAAACTAAAAGTGCTGAGGATAACAATCCTAAGTCTCATAACTGAAATCTAAGAAAGCAAGGAAAGTTTGAACAGTGAACAAAAACCAACATTAAGTAAAGGCAAAGGCCCTAGATCGATGGTCGACATAGAATGAGGGTAAGTACTCCTAACAATGTTGTCCATCCTGATCCATATCAGTGATCCATATCAGTGCATACCAGTCACAACACTTGATACAAATATCTTTAACACTAACACTTGCTAGTTTGACAAAGCTCACATCTGCTTGTCCAACTAGTATCAGTCCATTTCAGCATTTCATGAGTCAAAACCCTGCTTCACATGACAAACCATGTCAAACTTTACATGTTAGAGGAACTTTCTTGTACAAAGAGACCAATAGGCCAGTGTTGTATGGACACAGACATGGGAATCAGATTAAAACACATATCCAAACCTCTGACTCTGACAAATTGGAAGATATTGTCTGTAAGGTCTTTCAGTAAACACAGTTTGGTGTCCTAATAACTTCTAACATCACAATAAAGGGTCCAACACATTCTTGGTAGAGTCGAACTCTCCACAAATCACTAAAAGTACAACCAAAGAATTTAATAAGTGTCCAATGCGCATCCAATTCAGATAAGTTTCCAACATAGTTTTGTCACGCCCCAGACCTAATGTGGGATCCAGGGGTGGCAACCCGCCGCATGCCTGGCATGCAAGGCGTCCTGAAATATAATCCAATTTATTCAAGATAGGATAATACCACTATGTCATTCAGAGTCAAATACTTTAGTACAAGCCATAATCATGAGTTTTTGGGCTATATGCCCATCATACATAAATCAATGGGGTTACAACAAATGTTGGATCTTAATTTCCTCTGATAGAAGCTCTAACTACCCCAAATGCCATTCTTCAGTCTTGTGGCTCTGAAAAACATTGTGAGATTTATATGAGCTCACACTCAATAAGTAAGCCTACTATAATATAATATAATCATTGCATCATTTCAAGATATTATCAAATCACACTTTCATGTATAAAGCTTTCAATTTCAAATACATTCATCATGTTATCAAAACATGCATGTCATTAGCTCAAATAATTTTTAGAAGTAATTGCTATATATAGCATTTCAAGAATATACAATTAATGCTAAAATATGCAATATAAACAAACCCACTGTATTCATATTATTATTTTCTTATTTGTCCCATGGCCCTACAATACCCATCTGATGTATTACTCTTTAATGTCCCCTAAAGGAAGGGTCCTGGTACCAGCGTTATGCCATATATCATAATCAATCACAATACATCCTCTAGATGTGTATGCATTATGCCATATATCAATCACATCACATCCTCTAGATGTGTGTCCTCCATATATCTTCTCCTGTGGATGTGGGTCTCATATCTCTTGGCATTTCATATCGTTTCACATCATATAAGAACCGCGGCGACACATATTATCATCATATTTGCATGTAGCACATCATGCATTATCATGAGCATAAGCTCCTTATGTCACATATATAGTGGTTTGTACATTCATAGCATAAAATACATCAATAGTACCGGTATATTTTGTAAAGCCAAAATAATTACGTCATTCAATTTTTGCCGCAATCATATATAATTATAATAGATACCCAATTGTATATCGTGGCACTATTTATCAAATTAAATAGCAAAATTTCATTTTATCTCATTTTTTAAATAATGCAATATATATCAATATAGCATTTAAATACATAATTTTTATATTAATAATTATAAAATTTATGATAAATGGCTTACTTACCTCAGTATGCTAATTTCAAACTGTAAATCAGCTATTGGACATCTGGTTACCTACAGCATTAATTTTCATAATTAAATCTCAAAAATTGGAATAATGAAGCATCCCCTAAGGTATACCCAGTCTAATCCTGGGCCCAACTTTGGACTTGAATATCTCCCAATATAAGCCCAATGGGAAATAAAAATACCCCAAGAAACTAGAATCAACACCGAATCGGCTCATATTTTTATTTTCCATTCTTGGCCCAATACGGAGCCCAAAATGCAGTCTAAAAATGACTCGTGAGGGGGCCCAATGTGGGACGACCCGGCCGGCCCACGTCTCTTCTTCCCCCCCGCCTCCATTGTTTCACCCAAAACAGGGGGAGGAGCCGTGCCGGCCAGGGCCGCCGCCGGCCAATTCCTGGGCAGCCCGACCGTCGACGATCGGGTCAGAGCTGGCCGCCGCCACGATCGCCTCCCTTCCCTCTCTTTCTCCCTCTATTTTTCTCTTTCTCTCCTGTTCTCTTCCGTGGCACGAGTCATGCTGGTGGCATGGCCGGCCACCATGGCCGGCCGGACCTCCACCGATGCTGCCACAACGCCGGTGGAGGTCCCCGCATAGCTCGGGCCCGGCGAGCCGGCGGGCACTCCGCTGGGCCCGAACCAAGCCGTGGACTGGCTTGGTTCCACTGTGAAGGAGGCTGCCTCTCTCTCATTCTCTCTGTCTCTCTCTCTCAATCTCTCTGCTTCTTACCTTGAGGCTGGGGGGATGAGAATGGAGAAGGAGGGGTGCTCCCCCTCTCCTTATATTGTGGCAAGGGGAGGGTTAGCCCCTCCCCTGTGCTCGTGTGAAGGGGGTGCATCGGCGCCTCCTTCTGCCACGCCAGGTCAACAATGCCGGAGGAAGGGCGGCCCCTCCCTTCCTCCGTCAAGAAGGCAGATCCTCACATGGTAAGGATCCAGGGGGTTCACATTCTTCCCTCCTTATAAAAATTTTGGCCTCGAAATTGATGTACTTCATATAACATTTAGAATCCAAAGCTTTGATCATATGATTAATCTTCTTTCCATTTACATATGCTATGTTACAACAATTAAGGATATTTCTTTTAATTTCTTCCTCAAGCTCCCAAGTAGCTTCCCTCTCAGAATGGTTACTCCACTGATCTTGACATAGGGAATGCTACGCCGTCTTAAACTTGATCCTTGCGGTCCACAATACGCACAGGATGCTCCTCATATGTTAGATCCTTCCTTAACTGCATGGGCTCAAACTCTATCACATGGCTAGGGTCAGAAATGTACTTTCTCAACATAGATACATGAAATACATTGTGTACCCCAGAGAGTGCCGAAGGTAATGCCAGGCTATAAGCCACCTCCCCTACTTTACTCAGAATCTCAAATGGCCCAATGTATCGTGGACTCAGTTTACCTCTAATCCCAAATCTCATCACATTTTTGGTTGGTGATATCTTCAGAAGACATGGTCTCCAACCTGAAATTCTAGCTCCTTCTTCTCACATCAGCATAGCTCTTCTGTCGGCTCTGAGCTGTGCGGAGTCGTCCCTTGATCAGTTGCACCTTCTCTACTGTCTGCCGAATCAGCTCAGGGCCCAACAATTTTCTCTCTCCCACATCATCCCAACATAAGGGAGATCTGCATTTCCTACCATACAAGGCCTCAAATGGAGCCATCTGGATACTGGCTTGGTAACTATTATTGTAAGCAAATTCCACTAAAGATAAGTGGTTGTCCCAAGCACCACCCAAGTCCATCACACAGGCTCGCAACATGTCCTCCAGGGTCTGTATGGTCTCTCAGACTGCCCATCTGTCTGGGGATGAAGGCTGTGCTGAAGTTCAATTTGGTCCCCAGAGCTCTATGAAGACTCTTCCAAATTGGGACACAAACCTAGTATCCCGATCTGATACAATAGATACGGGGACACCATGAAGCCTCACAATTTGCTCAATATACATGTGGCCAATCTCTCACTGAAAATCCCAACTCTGAATGGCAGGAAATGGGCTGACTTCGTCAATCTGTCTACAATGACCCATATTGCATCATTGCTCCTAGGGGTCTTAGGCAGACCAGTCACGAAGTCCATAGTGATCTTCTCCCATTTCCATTGTGGAATCATCAGAGATTGAAGGGGTCCCGCAGGCCTTTGATGCTCAGCCTTCACTTGCTGACATACCAAACATTTGGCCACATACTGAGCAATCTCTCTTCATTCCCTTCCACCAAAAGTTTTCTTTTAGGTCTTTGTACATCTTGGTACCTCCTGGGTGCACTGTATAGGGAGAATAGTGGGCCTCCCTCAGAATCTCTGCTCTTAGTTCCTCCACATTTGGCACACAGAGCCTGCCATCAAATCTCAGGGATCCATCCTCCATTATAGTAAATTCATTTTGAACCCCTGACTTCACAGCTTCTTTAATCTTTTGCAGGTCCAAGTCTTCTTTCTGGGAGGACTTGATCCTGTCTAACAGAGTTGGTTGGAGTACAAGTGCTGCCACAAGCCCATCGGACCGCTGTACTCGCAATCCAACCTCCAGCTTCTCAAGATCCCTCTGGATGTGAGGCTGAGAAGTGATCATAGAAGCTAACTCCGAGGAGGACTTCCTACTCAAGGCATCAGCTACCACATTGGCCTTCCCTGGATGATAGTGCCAGGTCATAATCTTTTAGTAGCTCCATCCACCTCCTTTGCCTCAAGTTTAACTCCTTCTGAGTGAAGATGTACTTCAGACTTTTGTGGTCTGTGTACACATCACATGCCTCTCCATATAGATAATGCCGCCAGATCTTCAAGGCAAAAATCACAGCGGCCAACTCCAGGTCATGAGTAGGATAATTTTGCTCGTATGGCTTTAGTTGTCTGGAGGCATAAGCTATCACCTTCTCATTTTGCATCAGAACACATCCCAATCCCTTCGAGAAGCATCCGTGTATAGGTGAATCCTCCAGATCCTGACGGAAGGGTAAGGACGGGGCTGACACTAGGCGTTGTTTCAGTTCCTGGAAACTTCTCTCACACTCCTCAGTCCAGTCAAACTTCGCTTGCTTTTGGGTCAAGCGAGTCAGGGGTAGAGCAATGCGAGAAAAGCCTTCCACGAATCTGCGATAATATCCAGCCAGCCCCACGAAACTTCTGACTTCAGATACATTGGAAGGCGACTCCAGTTTACAACTGCCTCAATCTTCTTTGGGTCCACAGTTATGCCATTTTTAGATATTACATGACCCAAGAATGATACTTGGCTCAACCAGAAGTCACACTTCTGCAACTTGGCATAAAGCTTTTTCTCCGAAGAGTTTGCAGAACAATCTTCAGGTGGTCCACATGCTCCTCCTGGCTTTTAGAATACACCAGGATGTCATCAATGAACACCACCACAAACTGGTCCAAGTATGGCTTAAAGATTCTGTTCATCAAGTCCATGAATGCTGCGGGGCATTAGTTAACCCAAACGGCATCACCAAGAACTCGTAGTGGCCATACCTAGTCCTGAATGCTGTCTTAGGCACATCTCCAGCCTTGACCTTGAGTTGATGGTATCCTGACCGAAGATCAATCTTCGAGAATACCCGAGCTCCTTGGAGTTGATCGAATAGATCATCAATCCTCGGCAAGGGATACTTGTTCCGCACTGTTACCTTATTGATTTCTCGGTAATCAATGCAGAGCCGAAGACTTCCATCTTTCTTTTTGACAAATAATACTGGAGCACCCCAAGGAGACACTAGGTCTGATAATCCCTGGTCTAGGAGCTCCTGCAATTGGCTCTTCAACTCTTTTAGTTCAGCTGGGGCCATACGGTACGGGGCCTTGGATATAGGTCCAGTGCCAGGGGCCAAATCAATAGTGAACTCAACTTCCCGATCTGGAGGCAATTCGGTCAAATCATCCGGGAAGATGTCAGGAAACTCCATAGCCACTGGAATATCCTCCAACTTGACCTCTCCCTGCTGAAGGTCCTTGACCACAGCAAGAAACCCTTGGCCACCTTTCTTCAAATATTTGGCAGCCTGCAGTGCTGATACAAACACTGAGGCCAGGTGTTCCTGGCTTCCAGTAAAACTGAATTCAGGCTGATTAGGGATTTTGAAGATCACCATTTTCCTGAAACAGTCTACTGAAGCATGATAGGAGGCCAACCAGTCCATCCCAAGGATAACATCAAAGGACTTCAGTGGAAGGACGATTAGATCAGCCTTCAACTTTTTATCTTCAAATTAATCATGGCAAGATTTGCATACTGAGTCTACCCCTCATAACATCTCCATTTGGGAATGCAATGTGCAACTCCTTTCTAGGGGAACGGGTGTCAACGATGCATTTAGGCAAGATAAGCCTCAGATATAAATGAATGCGTGGCACCCAATCTACTAAAGTTTGAGCATAAGTGTTGCCTACTTTAATTGTCCCTGATCACAAAGTTTAGTTTGTCTTAGATGTCATATTGCTGATCCTATTTATCATTCATGATCAATGCATTATATCGCATATGAATGAAATAATCTTAAAGGAGTACTTAAGCAACAGGTATACCTGCCACAACGGAGTTAGAAGCGGCAGCATCCTGTTGGGTGAGGGTGAAGACCCTTCCCTGGGTCCTCGGTTGCTGCTGCTGGTTCATCCCTAGATTTGGAGAAGGCAGCTGATCTCTCCAAGGGGACAAGTGGCCATCTTGTGATCCACTTTCCACATATGAAGCAGCACCTCTCGGCCCATGGCATTGCCTGCCCGGGTGGAAGTTTTCGCAGTGAGGGCAACGGGTCTCCTTACCCTTCGGTCTGAGGGGGGCTGATAAGTATCTTTCTTCTTGGCCTACTCCGAAGACTGGTCCGAAGGAGACCCCTTCCTCTTCCTTTGTAGCTCCCACTCCTTCTGATTCCTATTCATGTCTATTTTGATCACCAGGGCTTTACTCACCATAGCACAATATGTGGAGAGTTCAAATGCATTGACTGCTTGCCTCAGTTTGGGTCGCAGTCCTTCAGTGAACCTGGTGATCTTGGCTCTCTCAGTGGTCACTATTTTCGAAGCAAACTAGGCTAGCCTAGTGAACTCGGCTTCGTACTGGGCTATAGAGAGATTCTTCTGCTCCAGCTCTAGAAACTCAGACTCCATCTGTCTTTGCATACTACTGGGAAGTATTTGTTAAAAAGACCTCCTTAAACTCCCTCCAGAAATAGCTGTCCACCCAATCGCTGCTCCATATGCAACCACCAATCATATGCCTCCCCTTGAAGGAGGTAGGTGGAAAATCTAATCCGCTCCTCCTCCTGGATACCATGGGCCATGAAGGCCTTCTCCATCTCCCTCATCCACCCCTCAGCATCAGCGGGGTTGGTGGATCTAGAAAAGGGAGCAGGGGATAAGCTCTTAAACTCAGCAAAGCTCTGACCTCCTCCTTGCCAAGATCGTGGCAGAGCGGCTGGACTGGTGGTTCAGGTTCGACTCGCAGAGTTTGCAGAGTAGGAGGGACGGGCTGAGCAGGCACAACTTGTTGGATCTGCTGCTGCATAGCCTGCACCATTTCCATAAGAATCTGAAGTATCTCAGTCTGGCGCTATTGTTAGCCATTACCAGCCACATTAATGGAACCAGAACCTCAAGAAGTTTGCTGGCCTCCCTGCTAGCCAGAGTCACCAGCCTGGGAACTTCAACTTGTCACATTCTTCTGGTGTGACGAGGCATGATTATTCCTTACCAAGTTTGGTTCCAATCAATATCTTTACAAACCCCTAAGTTTTCAAAACATATTTATTAAAAAAAATATCTTCTTAGAGTTGTTACCCTCCTAGTGTCATCCTACTGTTTTGCCTAGTGTCATCTTATGTTTGTCCCTAAGGTCAAACCTAGGCTCTGATACCACAAAAGCTATCACGCCCCAGACCCAATGTGGGATCTAGGGGTGGCAACCCGCCGCATGCCTGGCATGCAAGGTGTCCTGAAATATAATCCAATTTATTCAAGATAGGATAATACCACTATGTCATTCATAGTCAAATACTTTAGTACAAGCCATAATTAAGTTTTAGGCTATATGCCCATCATACATAAATCAATGGGGTTACAACAAAATGTTGGATCTTAATTTCCTCTGATAGAAGCTCCAACTACCCCAAATCCATTCTTCAGTCTTGTGGCTCTGAAAAACATTATGAAATTTATATGAGCTCACACTCAATAAGTAAGCCTACTATAATATATATAATCATTGCATCATTTCAAGATATTATCAAATCACACTTTCATGTATAAAGCTTCCAATTTCAAATACATTCATCATGTTATCAAAGCATGCTTGTCATCAGCTCAAATAATTTTTGGAAGCAATTGCTATATATATTTCAAGAATATACAATTAATGTCGAAATATGCAATGTAAATAAACCCACTGTATTCATATTATTATTTCCTTATGTGTCCCACGGCCCTACAACACCCATCTGGTGTATCACTCTTTAATGTCCCCTAAGAGGAAGGGTCTTGGTACCAGCGTTATGCCCTATATCATAATCAATCACAACACATCCTCTAGATGTGTGTGTTATACCATATATCAATCACATCACATCCTCTAGATATGTGTCCTCCACATATCTCCCCATGTGGAGGTGGGTCCCGTATCTCTTAGCATTTCATATCGTTTCACATCATATGAGAACCGCGGCAACACATATCATCATCATATTTGCATAGCACATCATGCATCATCATGAGCATAAGCTTCTCATGTCACATATACAGTGGTTTGTACATTCATAGCATAAATACATCAATAGTACCAGTATATTTTGCAAAGCCAAAATAATCACATTATTCAATTTTTGCACATTTATAATTATTACTTTGCAAAATATTAGCAATCACATATAATTATAACAAATACCCAATTGTATACTCGTGGCACTATTTATCAAATTAAATAGCAAAATTTTATTTATCTCATTTTTCAAATAATGCAATATATATCAATATAGCATTTAAATACATAATTTTTATTCTAATAATTGTAAAATTATATAAATGGCTTACTTACCTTAGTACGCTAATCCCAAACTGTAAATCAGCTTTGTGAATATCTAGTTACCTATAACATTAATTTCCACAATTAAATCTCAAAAATTGGAATAATGAAGTATCCCCTAAGGTCTACCCAGTCTAATCCTAGGCCCAACTTTGGGCTTGAATATCTCCCAATATATAGCTCGAATGGGGAAATAAAAATACCCTAAGAAACTAGAATCAACATCGAATCGGGTCATATTTTTATTTCTCCATTCTTGGCCAAACACGGATCCCAAAATGCTGCCCAAAAATGGCTCGTGAGCCGGCCTAACAGGGCCCAACGTGGGACGGCCCAGCCGGCCCACATCTCCTTCTTCCCCACCCGCCTCCCCTGTTTCACCCGAAACAGGGGGGAGCCATGCCGACAGCCAGGGCCACCATAGGCCAATTCCTGGGCAGCCCGGCCACCGGCGATGGGGCCAGAGCCGGCCGCCGCCGCGGTCGCCTCCCTTTTCCTCTCTTTCTCCCTCTATTTTTCTCTTTCTCTCCCGTTCTCTCCCGCGGCACGAATCATGCCGGTGGCACGGCCGGCCACCATGGCCGGCCGGAACTCCACCGGACGTTGCCCTGGTGCTGGTGGAGGTCGCCGTTCGCAGCTCAGCCCAGCGAGCCGACGGGCACTCTGCCGGGCCCAAACCAAGCCATAGACCAGCTTGGTTCCACTGTGAAAGGGGCGGCCTCTCTCTCTCATTCTCTCTGTCTCTCTCTCAATCTCTCTTCTTCTTACCTTGAGGCTGGGGGGGGGATGAGAATGGAGGAGGGGTGCTCCTCCCCTCCTTATATCGTGGCAAGGGGAGGGTTAGCCCCTCCCTGTGCTTGTGTGAAGGGAGCGCATCGGCGCCTCCTTCCGCCATGCCAGGTCAACAATGGCGAGGAATGGCGGCGCCTCCCTTCCTCCGTCAAGAAGGCGGATCCTCACATGCTGAGGATCCGGGGGTTCACAGTTTTTTAGGCTGGACACAAGCATCCAAGTAACACTGCATAGGCACATACCTGATGTCCTGAACCATATCATCAAGTTTTGGGAATTGAGAGAGCATGAAAAGAATATTCAGACTTCATATTTACCTTGGAGCCAGGAGGAAGCATTATATACCACTTAAAATCAGTATTAAGGCATTTGGAACAATCACAATCAAAGTTGGCATGGTTAAGAGGCAAGATCACATCAAAATTAAAGTTATGGTAAAAAGTTTAAAATAGCTAATCTTCATATTCAGCCAGATAATCATGGGCAGATCACTCTTGTGAAGTTAGAAGTTCAAATATCAAAAATATTACACCCAATAAAGAGATGGTTGTAGCAACCTACCTTTCATCTTTAGTCAATCAATCCTGTGAAAGTAAGGGTTAAAAAGTTGAAGTACACAAGAGCTCCATCCTAAAATGGAGGACAATATGTACACCAACCACTCTTCTCCATTTTGCATATCAAAATTTTAAAGCCATTGATTCCATGAAACAACACACTCATTAACAAGTACACTTACTCTCTTTGGCCCCCTATCCGCAATGATTCCCTCCCCTGCAAATTCACATGTGCTCGAAATGGCTCCAAGAGTTATCAGCAGGAAGATGGGTAATTAATCCAAGTATCAAGACTTAAAATTGATTAGTACCAAACAACATAAAGAGGTTAGATATGAACGAGACATTCCACTATATTTTACCATTCAGTTTCTTGAATTAATCCAGCATATGAATCTTCGTTAGGTCAGTTCTACTAGCTATTCTAAATACAATAACAACAACTAATCCTTCATTCCAAACTAGTTAGAGCCAGCTACATAAATACTTCCCTCCATTATCCTTAGTTTAGGAACATATTTTTTATTAAGATGTAAAGATATCGAGTCCGTCCTTGCCTTTGCTCGCCATATGATTTTTGATTGATCTCTATCCCTTTTTCTTTCTTCATATAATAAATCACTTCTTTATACCAGTACATCTTTCAACTTATGTTGTAAGTATCTAAATTATCTAAGACGACTTCTCTCAATTTGTCTAAGTACTTGTTTGGGATAGTTGTTAGTCAACAACTATCTCACATAGCTGCTGAAAAATAACCACTTAAAGGCATCTTAGCAGCAAATACAAAGAGGACTTAGTTGTCAAACATTATGTACCATGAAGCATAATTAGCTTTATAATCATCCTATAAAATTTTTCCTTTTATTTGGTAGATATTCTACAATCACATCTTTCAGTTGCACTTCTCTATTTTATCTAACCTGCCATAATTTTATTGATAATATCCTCTTCAATCTTTCTGCTTATGAATAATTGATTTTAAATATAAAAAATAATCACTCCTAAGAATTTCATGATCCTCATTTTTACTCTACTTTTATTTGTCCTTCTAATTTTACTAAAACTTGCATTTTATGTATTCTATGTTGGTCCAACATAATCTAAAATCCTTAGATTCTGATAAGCTTCTTCATAATTCTAACTTATAATTAACCTCAATTTCAGTTTCATTCACCGAAACTGTATCATCGGCAAATAGCATGAACCAAGAAATATTATCGTGAATATCCTAAATGCCTTAAAGAATCATATCTAAATCATCTTCCATATTCCCTTCCCTCCAACAATCTATCATATCTAAATCATCTTACATATTCCCTTCCCTCCAACAATCTAACCAAAAGATCTCTGATGCAACCTTAGGTTACAGGCACATAAATGCATACAAAAGATGATGTAGCCATGTTGTTAATTAACTACAATAACAACTTTAACAAGACATAAAATGCACTAGAATAATTATGGCAAAAAAAAAAAACTCAAGTATGAAGACTTCAACAAAGGACAAGCTCAACCTTTGACTTAATTCTACTACATAACCTAAGATTCATCAAAATGCGGTTCACTGGAGTACAACACCGACTATTTCATCTCCCCGAACAGGAAAAAAAAGCAAAAAATACTATTCAGATAGCAGGCTATGATTTAAAGGTGGTATTAAAAAAGATTATTTCCAGTCATTCAAACAAGACGCTGTCCTTGGTAAGGACAAAAGTTCTGGTAAAGTTACCGCATTTACTTTACGAGTCATTTTTTTAAACATGTGCCTTTTGGCACCGGTTTTAATAAAAAA
This sequence comes from Calamus simplicifolius, assembly GCA_900491605.1. Classification (NCBI taxonomy): domain Eukaryota; kingdom Viridiplantae; phylum Streptophyta; class Magnoliopsida; order Arecales; family Arecaceae; genus Calamus; species Calamus simplicifolius. The sequence continues at coordinate 28,161 of UESW01003442.1, forward strand.
TATGTGAACCAACCTTATTACAAATGGAGGGTTAAAGCTAAAAACGTCACTTCAAATAACATTTTTATTTTCACCTTCTCACCCTCGCTACGTCACATCAGCAAAAATCTTTCGCTGGCATGAAAGAAGGACGATAAGAAATCGCCACTCTAAGTGACGATTTCATAAATCACTTATCTCTCCAATATCTCAGTTTCAAATCAAGAGGAGAGTAAAAATAATATTTTCTATATAGTTTCAAATCAAGCACGATTCATGAAGCGTTCGAAAACTTTGATGATCCCTTCATGGTGTAAGAGCTTCATTAGGTGCAAAGATTTGAAACTGATTATTTAATTCCATATGTCTCTTTAAAAAATTTCTCTATACCAATTTGATTTGCTTATGTCAGATTCTAACTAATTTTACTGACTACAACAGTGGTCAATAACATAATTCATTGCATCATGAACACTCAAAATCCAAGTGAAGATCAACAACATACATCATTCATAGTTCTTCTAAAGTCATATTTTCTAGGTCTGAAGTCAAAAACAAAAGAACCCTTTTCAGCCTTTAACAAAAGGTTCTGTGCTAGGCTGCTAATAGGCCAAATGCCACCTCTCAAGTCATTCTCTTATCTAATTCAATTTCAGCAATTCTAGACAACATAAATTCAAGTTCTAAAACTATGTGAGACACTACATTATTATATAATATGAAAAGTGAATGTTTAAATGTCAGCTCATAATAACTGAACCGCCATCTTATTTTTCACTTTTCAGGGTAATAAAATAGAGACAAAGAGAGATGTTTAAAAAGAATTAACTTTTTAAAAAAGTTATAACCATCTGTATTTGACTGACTGGACCATGTAATAATTTGCCAACATGAATGCACCATAAAAATGCAGAATGCAGTTATGAAAATCCCTTGAAGTAGTTATTAGATGCCATGTTTGAACATGGCAAGGATTTTCAAAATTTTCAGAGGACACTAGAGTATCAAATATCTTTAAGAGTCCCACAACCCGAACTCTTGATGAACAGCAGGTAAAGAAAGCTAAAGATTTGTCAACAACAAGCAAAAATATAAAAGAAAGAACAATCCACCAAATTACTAAAATCAGCATAATAGCAGAGGGAGGAAAGGGTAGAATGTCAACAATTACTGAGGCAAGCAAATAAGAAAAGTGTTTGAATATGTGAGCAAATTTATCCAACATGTATAACAATTCTAGCATATGACATGTCTGAGGAGATTTTAAAAGCTGGCAGATATCTGAACACCAAGTGAATTCAACAGGATCATGTATGTGAACCCCCGGATCCTCACCATGTAAGGATCCGCCATTGTTGACGGAGGAAGGGAGGTGCCGCCCTTCCTCCGCTATTGTTGACCTAGCGTGACGGAAGGAGGCGCCGATGCGCCCCCTTCACACGGGCATAGGGGAGGGGTTAACCCTCCTCTTGCTATTATATAAGGAGGGGGGAGCATCCCTCCTTCTCCACAATCATCCATGCCGAACAAGGTAAGAGAAAGAGAGAGAATGAGAGACAAACAGAGAGAGGGAGGTGGGACCAAGCCGGTTCACGGCTTGGTTCGGGCCCGGCGGAGTGCCTGATGCCTTGCCGGGCCTAGACGGTGGCCAGTGGCCCTCACCGGCGGCGGGCGACCATCCGGTGAGGATTTGGTCGGCCATGGTGGCCGGCCATGCCACCGGCACGATTCGTGCCACGGGAGAGAACAGGATAGAAAGAGAAAAATAGAGGAAGAAAGAGAGGGAAAGGGAGGCGGCCGCGGCGGCGGCCGGCTTTGGCCCGGTCGCCGGTGGTCGGGCTGCCTAGGAATTGGCCGGTGGTGGCCCTGGCCGCTGGCATGGTCCCCCCCTATTTTGGCTGAAACAGGGGAGGCAGGAGAAAGGAGACGGCTCAGCGGGCCGACTGGGCCGTCCCCCCCTTTGGGCCCAGTTGGGCCGATTTACGAGCTATTTTTGGACTACATTTTGGGCTATGTATTGGACCAAGAACGGAGAAATAAAAATATGGTCCAATTCAGCGTTAATTGTAGTTTCTTGGGGTATTTTTATTTCCCCATTCGGGCTTATATATTGGGAGATATTTGAACCCAAAGTTGGGCCTAGGATTAGACTGGGTAGACCTTAGGGGATGCTTTATTATTCTAATTTTAAAGATTTAATTGTGGAAATTAATGCTGTAGGTAACCAGATGTCCACATAGCTGATTTACAGTTTGGAATTAGCGTACTAAGGTAAGTAAGCCATTTATTATAATTTTCATAATTTATTAGAATATAAAAATTATGTATTTAAATGCTATATTGATATATATTGCATTATTTGAAAAATGAGATAAAATGAAATTTTGCTATTTAATTTGATAAATAATGTCACAAGTATACAATTGGGTATCTGTTATAATTATATGTGATTGCTAATGTTTTGCAAAGTAATAAATTATAAATGTACATAAATTGAATAATGTGATTATTTTGACTTTGCAAACTATACTGGTATTATTGATGTATTTTATGCTATGAATGTACATACCACTGTAAATGTGATATGAGGAGCTAATGCTCATGATGATGCATGATATACTACATGCAAATATGATGATGATATGTATCGCCGCGGTTTTCATATGATGTGAAACGATGTGAAATGCCAAGAGATACAAGACCCACCTCCACAGGAAAAAATATATGAGGACACACATTTAGAGAATGTGATGTGATTGATATATGGCATAATGCACACACATCTAAAGGATATGTTGTGATTGATTATGATATATGGCATAACGCTGGTACCAGGACCCTTCCTCTTTGGGGACATTAAAGAGTGATACACCAGATGGGTGTTGTAGGGCCGTGGGACACATAAGAAAATAATAATATGAATACAGTGGGTTTGTTTACATTGTATGTTTTGGCATTTATTGTATAATTAAGCTTCCAAAATTATTTGAGCTGATGACATGTATGTTTTGATAACATGATGAATGTATTTGAAATTGGAAGTTTTATACATGAAAATGTGATTTGATAATATCTTGAAATGATGAACTGATTATATTATATGATAGTAGGCTTACTTATTGAGTGTGAGCTCATATAAATCTCATAATGTTTTTCAGAGCCACAAGACTGAAGAATGGGATTTGGGATAGTTGGAGCTTCTATCAGAGGAAATTAAGATCCAATTTTTGTTGTAACCCCATTGATTTATGTATAATGGGCATATAGCCCAAAACTCATAATTATGGCTTGCACTAAAATATTTGACTCTGAATGACATAGTGGTATTATCCTTCCTTGAATAAATTGGATTGTTACAGGACGCCTTGCATGCCAGGCATGCAGCGGTTGCCACCCCTGGATCCCACATTGGGTCTGGGGTGACAGCTTTTATGGTATCAAAGCCTAGGTTTGACCTTAGGGACAAACATAAGATGACACTAGGCAAAACAGTAGGATGACACTGGGAGGGTAACAACTCTAAGAAGATTTTTTTTAAAATAAATATGTTTTGAAAACTTAGGGGTTTGTAAAGATATTGATTGGAACCAAACTTGGTAGGGAATAATCATGCCTCGTCACACCAGAAGTATGCAACAAGTTGAAGGTTCCCAGGCTAGTGACTCTGGCTAGCAGGAGAGGCCAGTAAACTTCTGGGGCTCTGGTTCCATTAATGTGGCTAGCAATGGCCAGCAACAGCGCTAGACTGAGATACTTTAGGTCCTTATGGAAATGATGCAGGCTATGCAGCAGCAGATCCAACAAGTGGTGCCTGCTCAGCCCATCCCTCCTACTCCGCAAAATCCGCTAGTCGAACCTGAACCACCAGTCCAGCCGCTCCGCCACAACCCTGGCAAGGGGAAGGTCGGAGCTTTGCTGAGTTTAAGAGCTTAGCCCCTGCTCCCTTCTTGGATCCACCAACCCCTGATGCTGAGGGGTGGATGAGGGAGATGGAGAAGGCCTTCAGGGCTCATGGAAGCCAGGAGGAGGAGCGGATTAGATTTGCCACCTACCTCCTTCAAGGGGAGGCATATGATTGGTGGTTGCATATGCAACAGCGGTTGGATGGACAGACTATTTCCTGGAGGGAGTTCAAGGAGGTCTTTTTCAACAAATACTTCCCCAGTAGTGTGCAAAGACAGATGGAGTCTGAGTTTCTGGAGCTGGAATAGAAGAATCTCTCTGTGGCCCAGTACGAAGCCGAGTTCACTAGGCTAGCCTGGTTTGCTCCGAAAATAGTGACCACTGAGAGAGCCAAGATCACTAGGTTCACGAAGGACTGCGACCCAAACTGAGGCAAATAGTCAATGTATTTGAACTCTCCACATATTGTGCTGTGGTGAGCAAAGCCCTGATGATCGAAAGAGACGTGAATAGGAACCAGAAGGAGTGGGAGCTACAAAGGAAGAGGAAGGGGTCTCCTTTGGGCCAGTCTTCGGGGCAGGCCAAGAAGAAAGATACATATCAGCCCCCTCAGGACCGAAGGGTAAGGAGACCCGTTGCCCTCATTGCAGGAACTTCCACCCGGGCAAGCAGTGCCATGGGCCGAGAGGTGCCTGCTTCATATGTGGAAAAGTGGATCACAAATGGCCACTTGTCCCCTTCAGAGAGATCAGCTGCCTTCTCCAAATCTGGGGATGAACCAGCAGCAGCAGCCAAGGACCCAGGGAAGGGTCTTCACCCTCACAGGATGCTGCCGCTTCTAACTCGTTGTGGCAGGTATACCTGTTATTAAGTACTCCTTTAAGATTATTTTGTTTATATGCGATATAATGCATTGATCATGAAGGATAAATAGGATCAGCAATATGACATCTAAGAAAAACTAAACTTTGTGATCAGGACAATTAAAGTAGGCAACACTTATGCTCAGACTTTAGTAGATCCGGGTGCCACGCATTCGTTTATATCTGAGGCTTATCTTACCTGATTAATTTGAAGGATAAAAAGTTGAAGGCTAATCTAATCGTCCTTCCACTGAAGTACTTTGATGTTATCCTTGGATGGACTGGTTGGCCTCCTATCATGCTTCAGTAGACTGTTTCAGGAAAATGATGATCTTCAAAATCCCTAATCAACCTGAATTCAGTTTTACTGGAAGCCAGGAGCACTGGCCTCAGTATTTGTATCAGCACTGCAGGCTGCCAAATATTTAAAGAAAGGTGGCCAAGGGTTTCTTACTATGGTCAAGGACCTTCAGCAGGAAAAGGTCAAGTTGGAGGATATTCCAGTGGCTATGGAGTTTCTGACGTCTTCCCGGATGATTTGACCGAATTGCCTCCAGACCGGGAAGTTGAGTTCACCATTGATTTGGTCCTGGTACTGGACCTATATCCAAGGCCCCTTATCACATGGCCCCACTGAGCTAAAAGAGCTGAAGGGCCAATTGCAGGAGCTCCTAGATCGGGGATTTATCAGACCGAGTGTCTCTCCTTGGGGTGCCCTAGTATTATTTATCAAAAAGAAATATGGAAGTCTTCGGCTCTGCATTGATTACCGAGAAATCAATAAGGTAATAGTGCAGAACAAGTATCCCTTGCCAAGGATTGATGATCTATTCGATCAACTCCAAGGAGCTCGGCATTCTCGAAGATTGATCTTTGGCCAGATACCATCAACTCAAGGTCAAGGCTGGAGATGTGCCTAAGATGACATTCAGGACTAGGTATGGCCACTATGAGTTCTTGGTGATGCTGTTTGGGTTAACTAATGCCCCGGCAGCATTCATGGACTTGATGAACAGAATCTTTAAGCCATACTTGGACCAGTTTGTGGTGGTGTTCATTGATGACATCCTGGTGTATTCTAAAAGCTAGGAGGAGCATGTGGACCACCTGAAGATTGTTCTGCAAACTCTTCGGGAGAAAAAGCTTTATGCCAAGTTGTAGAAGTGTGACTTCTGGTTGAGCCAAGTATCATTCTTGGGTCATGTAATATCTAAAAATGGCATAACTATGGACCCAAAGAAGATTGAGGCAGTTGTAAACTAGTCGACCTTCCAATGTAACTGAAGTCAGAAGCTTCATGGGGCTGGCTGGATATTATCGCAGATTCGTGGAGGGCTTTTCTCGCATTGCTCTACCCTGACTCGCTTGACCCAAAAGCAAGCAAAGTTTGACTGGACTGAGGAGTGTGAGAGAAGTTTCAGGAGCTGAAATAATGCCTAGTGTTAGCCCCGTCCTTACCCTTCCATCAGGATCTGAGGATTCACTCTATACATGAATGCTTCTCGGAAGGGATTGGGATGTGTTCGGATGCAAAATGAGAAGGTGATAGCTTATGCCTCCAGATAGCTAAAGCCATACGAGCAAAATTATCCAACTCATGACTAGAGTTGGCCGCTGTGATTTTTGCCTTGAAGATCTGGCGGCATTATCTATATGGAGAGGCATATGATGTGTACACAGACCACAAAAGTCTGAAGTACATCTTCATTCAGAAGGAGTAAACTAGAGGCAAAGGAGGTGGATGGAGCTACTAAAAGATTATGACCTGAACTGCACTATCATCCAGGGAAGGCCAATGTGGTAGCTGATGCCTTGAGTAGGAAGTCCTCCTCGGAGTTAGCTTCTATGTCACTTCTCAGCCTCACACCAGAGGGACCTTGAGAAGTTGGAGGTTGAATTGCGAGTACAACGGTCCGATGGCTTATGGCAGCACTTGTACTCTAACCAACTCTGTTAGACAAGATCAAGTCCTTCCAGAAAGAAGACTTGGACTGAAAAGATTAAAGAAGCTGTGAAGTCAGGGGTTCAAAATGAATTTACTATAATGGAGGATGGATCCCTGAGATTTGATGATAGGCTCTGTGTGCCAAATATGGAGGAACTAAGAGCAGAGATTTTGAAGGAGGCCCACTATTCTCCCTATACAGTACACCCAGGAGGTACCAAGATGTACAAAGACCTAAAAGAAAACTTTTGGTGGAAGGGAATGAAAAGAGGGATTGCTCAGTATGTAGCCAAATATTTGGTATGTCAGCAAGTGAAGGCTGAGCATCAAAGGCCTGCGGGACCCCTTCAATCTATGATGATTCCACAATGGAAATGGGAGAAGATCACTATGGACTTCGTGACTGGTCTGCCTAAGACCCCTAGGAGCAATGATGCGGTATGGGTCATTAGACAGATTGACGAAGTCAGCCCATTTCCTGCCATTTAGAGTTGGGATTTCTAGTGAGAGATTGACCAACATGTATATTGAGCAAATTGTGAGGCTTCATGGTATTCCTATATCTATTGTATCAGATCGGGATACTAGTTTGTGTCCCAATTCTAAGAGTATTTATAGACTCTGAGGACCAAATTGAACTTCAGCACATCCTTCCATCCCCAGACAGATGGGCAGTCTGAGAGAACCATACAGACCCTGGAGGACATGTTGCGAGCCTGTGTGATGGACTTGGGTGGTGCTTGGAACAACCACTTATTTTAGTGGAATTTGCTTACAATAACAGCTACCAAGCCGGCATCCAGATGGCTCCATTTGAGGCCTTGTATGGTAGGAAATGCAGATCTCCCTTATGTTGGGATGATGTGGGAGAGAGAAAATTATTGGGCCCTGAGCTGATTCGGCAGACAGTAAAGTAGGTGCAACTATCAAGGGACGACTCTGCATAGCTCAGAGCCGACAGAAGACTATGCTGATGTAAGAAGAAGAGAGCTAGAATTTTAGGTTGGAGATCATGTCTTCCTGAAGATATCACCAACCAAAAATGTGATGAGATTTGATTAAAGGTAAGCTGAGTCCACGATACATTGGGCCATTTGAGATTCTGAGCAAAGTAGGGGAGGGCTTATAGCCTGCATTACCTCCGGCACTCTCTGGGTACACAATGTATTTCATGTATCCATATTGAGAGGTACATTTCTGACCCCAGCATGTGATAGAATTTGAGCCCATGCAGTAAGGAAGGATCTAACATATGAGGAGCATCTATGCGTATTGTGGACCGCAAGGATCAAGTTTTAAGATGGCATAGCATTCCCTATGTCAAGGTTCAGTGGAGTAACCATTCTGAGAGGGAAGCTACTTGGGAGCTTGAGGAGGAAGTTAAAAGGAAATATCCTCAATTGTTTGTAACATAGCATATGTAAATGGAAAGAAGATTAATCATATGATCAAAGCTTTGGATTCTAAGTGTTATATGAAGTACATCAATTTCGAGGCCAAAATTTTTATAAGGGAAGAATGTGAACCTCCGGATCCTCACCATGTGAGGATCCGCCATTGTTGATGGAGGAAGGGAGGCACCGCCCTTCCTCCGCCATTATTGACTGGCATGGCGGAAGGAGGCGCCGACGCGTCCCCTTCACACAGGCACAGGGGAGGGGTTAACCCTCCCATTGCCATGATATAAGGAGGGGGGGAGCACCCCTCCTTCTCCACGATCATCCTGCCAGCCAAGGTAAGAGAGAGAGAGAGAATGAGAGAAAAATAGAGAGAGAGGGAGGCAGGACCAAGCCGGTTCACGGCTTGGTTCGGGCCCGGCGAGTACCCGATGCCTCACCGGGCCTAGGCGGCGGCCAGTGGCCCTCACCGGTGGTGACGATCGTCCGGTGAGGGTCTGGCCGGCCATGGTGGCCGGTCGTGCCACGGGAGAGAACGGGAGAGAAAGAGAAAATAGATGGAGAAAGAGAGGGAAAGGGAGGCGGCCGCGGCGGGCCGGCTTTGGCCCGGTCGCCGGTGGCCGAGCTGCCCAGGAATTGGCCGGCGGTGGCCCTGGCCGCCTGCACGGCTTCCCCCTGTTTCGGGAAACAGGGGAGGCGGAAGGAAGGAGACGACTCAGCGGGCCGGCTAGGCCGCCCCCCCTTTGGGCACTGTTGGGCCGGCTTACGAGCTATTTTGGGCTGCATTTTGGGTAATGTATTGGGCCAAGAATAGAGAAATAAAAATATGGCCCGATTCAGTGTTATTCTAGTTTCTTGGGATATTTTTATTTCCCCAATCGGGCTTATATATTGGGAGATATTCGAGCCCAAAGTTGGGCCCAGGATTAAACTGGGTAGACCTTAGGGGATGCTTCATTATTCCAATTTTTGAGATTTAATTGTGGAAATTAATGCTATAGGTAACCAGATGTCTACATAGCTGATTTACAGTTTGGATTAGCATACTGAGGTTAAGTAAGCCATTTATTATAATTTTCATAATTTATTAGAATATAAAATTATGTATTTAAATGCTATATTGATATATTGCATTATTTGAAAAATGAGATAAAATAAAATTTTGCTATTTAATTTGATAAAGTGCCACGAGTATACAATTGGGTATCTGTTATAATTATATGTGATTGCTAATATTTTGCAAAGTAATTTATAAATGTGCAAAAATTGAATGATGTGATTATTTTGGCTTTGCAAAATATACTGGTACTATTGATGTATTTTATGCTATGAATGTACAAACCACTGTAAATGTGACATGGGAAGCTTATGCTCATGATGATGCATGATACTACATGCAAATATGATGATGATGTGTCGCCGCGGTTCTCATATGATATGAAACGATGTAAATGCCAAGAGATACGGGACCCACCTTCACAGAGGGAGATATGTGGAGGACACACATCTAGAGGATGTGATGTGATTGATATATGGCATAACGCACACACATCTAGAGGATGTGTTGTGATTGATTATGATATATGGCATAACGCTGGTATTAGAACCCTTCCTCTTAGGGGACATTAAAGAGTGATACACCAGATGGGTGTTGTAGGGCCGTGGGACACATAAGAAAATAATAATATGAATACAGTGGGTTTGTTTACATTGCATATTTCAGCATTTATTGTATAATTAAGCTTCCAAAATTATTTGAGCTGATGATATGCATGTTTTGATAACATGATGAATGTATTTGAAATTGGAAGTTTTATATATGAAAATGTGATTTGATAATATCTTAAAATGATGAAATGATTATATATATGATAGTAGGCTTACTTATTGAGTGTGAGCTCATATAAATCTCACAATGTTTTCAGAGCCACAAGACTGAAGAATGAGATTTGGATAGTTGGAGCTTCTATCAGAGGAAATTAAGATCCAATATTTTGTTGTAACCCCATTGATTTATGTATAATGGGCATATAGCCCAAAACTCATAATTATGGCTTGTACTAAAATATTTGACTCTGAATGACATAGTGGTATTATCCTTCCTTGAATAAATTGGATTGTTACAGGATGCCTTAAATGCCAGGCATGCGGTGGGTTGCCACCCCTGGATCCCATATTGGGTCTGAGGCGTGACAACGTATGAGCATGAAACCAACTACACCATATCATTATAAAGTCTCATATCATATCATTTGGACAAATACTGTCCCAAACTTTCAGCTTGGTTATTCAATTGCTAAATCGATCCACTTGAATTTGTGCCAGCTAGAGCATAGTCCCTTCGCAAAAGGTCATATTTGCGTTTGCAGCTTGTAGTTATTTAGGAAAGCAGACTCTATGCTTTGGTATAAAAATAAATATAAGCAATGGTCTAAACTATTGTATGAAGAACCATCCCAACTGTATAGTTTGGAGCAAATCAAACCGAACCGAACCAGTCTGGAATCAAGACAATTCAGCCTTTCAATTTAGTTGGTACAAAGGGTAAACCAGCTGAACTGATCCTAAACCACCCAAACCGATGCCTTGAATCGAACTGAACCATCCAGTTTGACCCAATTCAGGGCAATTCATGGGTTTGAGCCTGTAATCCATCTAACCGGTACACCACCAATTTAATACAGTACAGTCCATACCAAACCATACTAATTTGGTACCAAAATGGTACCAATTTTTGATACAATGAACCTTAATCTAAATTGATACTAGGACTTCATTGGCAGGGGAAACATTTGTGGCACGAATGGTTAGAGAAAATCAAATCAAATCTCAGCATTAAATCTTGGTGTGTTTTGGTTTACTCTTGCAACAGTTTAGGACCTCATTCAAAAGGCTAGTCCATATGTTGCTATTTGGGGTTCTTAGCCCCATTTAAATATCCAAGACTTCCCCAATATGCAGCTGACATGGAATTAGAAACAACTCATATGAATCCTTACACATTTTCCCCATTTAAACCCTGGCATCCTCATCAAGGAAGAGTTCAATAGGTAATAGGAACACCACTTGCTCATGGTTAGCCCTAGAAGGGCACATGTTGCAACTTTAGCATGTGTATATTTTGATCTTGATATATTATTTTCTATTAGCAGCTGCTAAGAATATGTTTTCCAAAAGCTTTTGCCATTGTTCAAGAGGTCCTATTTCAAAATTTCTGTATAACAAGTTGTACACACATGGTATGTATGCTGGATATGCTGTATTGTGTCGGTATCGAACTAAGACTTAGCATCTATACTGAGTCCTGAGAAACTTTACCATTCCACGTGATAGGCGTATCAATAATGTACCAGTGTGGTATGGATGTGGAGTCTGGTACCAAGACAACAAACCTTATGTATGCATGTATTTATATGCTAGATGGATCAATATAAAATTTTAACATGCAGTTATGTTCAGAATGCAGTTATGTTCACACATGTGCACAGGTTTCAAAAGATGATGCTAAAAGTAACTACGGCTACAGAAGAGCACTATAGCAAGAAGCTGAAGTGTACAGAAATCTACAATCTCTTCTCGAAGTTCAATAATTTTTGTAAGAAAATGATCGCATATATACATAGCATAAAGACAAGAGTAACAAAGTGCTGGCAAATAACAGGTTCTATTCCCTTGTAGAGTGGTTCGTTGTATTAAAGTTAAACATGATAAACCAACTTGGACCACTCCAATGTGTCTATGGCAGATTAATGGCACACATGCCATCATGCGCTACAACTATGAAACAGCCAGCATTAGCTGGGCTACTGCAATAAGTAACCAAGGTTTAGGGCTTAATGTAGCTGCATTTCTCAATCCTACAGCTATAAGATTTCCAAGAAGTCCTGACCTTCTAAAAGACATTACCATTCATATTAGAAATGTTATCCCTGCACAGGAAACATTCTTTCCAGATGAAAATATTGGAAGAAACAGCTCTTCACAACCACCTGATGCACTTTCAGTCACCTGCTCAAGTAAAGAAGCATCTACAAGATGGAACTGGATGGCACAGCTCCCAATTTGCCAAACACGAAGGACCTGACAACCTACAAGTTCTGCTGCCCCAAAATTCTTAGAAGCAATGATCTTCCAGATGTCTGTCTCTCCCTCCACTACGGAACAGTATTCTCTGGAGAAAAGTTGGCAGTAGGAGCTGATGAAGTTGAAGAGGAAGATTACATATATTTTGGAAAGTCAGCCTGCAATATTGCAACACAATTCTCATCATCTTTTGTAATAACATGGAGCTTCCCAAGAAAACCAGCAAGCAAGCATGGGGAATCAGAATCAGTGACATTGCGAACAGGGACCCTTCGAAAAATAACTTTCCAAACATCCCCCTGATGGTCGTATATATTCATCACACTGTTGTCCAAAGAACTAGAAGGATCCATGGCATATAGCTCCCATTAACTATTACACCGAACTTCATCCCTGCCTGCCTTGCAGGCTAACCATCTCTCATATCAGCTGGCATTTCCACCCATGAATTATTCTCAAGGTCATAGATCTCACCTCCGCCATCAAAATAGAATGGCAACGAGTATAAACTCTGAGGAACACATAACCTTCCCCTATATGAAGCCATTCCAGTGGCAATAGGCTTCAATATTTCAGCTAAAAAAGCAGTAGGCATCACTGGGCTTTTAGCAAAGGCATGCTCGACAACTGTGTCCACATACCAGTTTGGGGATCAAATACTTCAGCAGATCATAAAGGAGTTAAGCCATTTCTATCCCTATTTATGCCACCGACAACATATAATTATTGTTTAACAGGGGCAGTCTTGCAAAAGCTCCTGCCAGGGGTCATGGAACTCACTTCCTGCCACAAATTGATGCATGGGTCATATTTCCAAACACACTTCATGGCTGAAGCTCTAGAAAAACCACCTGACACATAGAGGCAGCAATCCACGGCTCCAGCAGCAGAACCATAAAAAGGCATTTGATCCAAGGCATCCGTCTGCCAGAACCAGCCACTTGTAAGATCAGCAATCTTGATGCTGGAACCCACCCTGTTCCACATCTGAAACCCAGACAACCCTGTCACGCCACAGACCCAAATATTGGGCTAGGGTGGCAACCCGCCGCGTGCCGATCACGCAAGGCGTCTTAAAAATCTTGATATACGATTCAAATGGGGCAATAAATATGAAAACTAACCATAATACAAATGATAGTTATAAGTTTTGGGTTTCAAACCCTACACCCAAGTCATGCTAATAAAGTTGGGCTACAACAAGCCCTACACACAAACATAATAGGATTACACCAATGCAATGGTTCTTATTTTATTTATTAGAAGCTCCATCAACTCCGAATATCCATCATCAACCCTGAGGCTCTGAAAAACATTGTGAAGGTTTAATGAGTTTACACTCAATAAGTAAGCCTATTATACAATCATATCATACTTGAATTATATTTAACATGCTATCAACATATGCATTTTGTCAACTTAACATAAATTGAATATTCGATAAGCATCAGGATATGCATTCTAGCAAACTCACTGTTTATGTAATTATAGATTTCCTATGTGTCCCACGACCCTGCAATACCTCAATCAGAGCACATCCTCCAGATGTGTGGCCATATAAATCAACAGAACACATTGTACGATGTGTGGGGCCATACCAAAACAGAACACACTCTGCGATGTATGTGGCCATATGAAAATCAACAGAACACATTGTAAGACATGTGGGGTCATACCATAACAGAACACACTCTATGGTGTGTGTGGCCATATCATAACAGAACACGTCTACAATGTGTGGGCCATATCATAACAGAATACATCTCCAGTGTGTGTGGCCATATAAAATCAACAGAACACATCTATGTGTGGGGCCATAGTAAAGGAGAACCGCGGCGACCCATATAAATCTATTTAACACTTTCATCACAATTACATCATGCATTGTATCTCACATTACCTCACAGTGGTTTGTACAGTACTAAAAAATGCATATAGTCACCTCAATATAAACATATCGTACAGCAATCACATTTCTGGCATATACATCAATAAATCATTTCTTACAATATTACCAATCACTATCATCATATAATTGTTCATTTATAATCCACAGTTCATGCTACATAGACAATTCAGATAATAAAAATGCATGCAAACTGTATATACTTAATTTATTAATTAAACAATTATTAAATTTGCATA
>UESW01003442.1:50024-75454 GCA_900491605.1 Calamus simplicifolius
AAGCTTTTGCCATTGTTCAAGAGGTCCTATTTCAAAATTTCTGTATAACAAGTTGTACACACATGGTATGTATGCTGGATATGCTGTATTGTGTCGGTATCGAACTAAGACTTAGCATCTATACTGAGTCCTGAGAAACTTTACCAATCCACGTGATAGGCGTATCAATAATGTACCAGTGTGGTATGGATGTGGAGTCTGGTACCAAAACAACAAACCTTATGTATGCATGTATTTATAAGCTAGATGGATCAATATAAAATTTTCAACATGCAGTTATGTTCAGAATGCATATGTCACACATGTGCACAGGTTTCAAAAGATGATGCTAAAAGTAACTACGGCTACAGAAGATCACTATAGCAAGAAGCTGAAGTGCACAGAAATCTACAATCTCTTCTCGAAGTTCAATAATTTTTGTAAGAAAATGATCGCATATATACATAGCATAAAGACAAGAGTAACAAAGTGCTGGCAAATAACAGGTTGTATTCCCTTGCAGAGTGGTTCGTTGAATTAAAGTTAAACATGATAAACCAACTTGGACCACTCCAATGTGTGCCACGCCCCAGACCTAAATATTGGGCTAGGGTAACAACCCGCCGCGTGCCGGACACGCAAGGCGTCATAAAATCTTGATATACGATTCAAATGGGGCAATAAATATGAAAACCAACCATAATACAAATGATAGTTATAAGTTTTGGGTTTCAAACCCTACAACCAAGTCATGCTAATAAAGTTGGGCTACAACAAGCCTACACACAACATAATAGGATTACACCAATGCATGGTTCTTATTTTATTTATTAGAAGCTCCATCAACTCCAAATATCCATCATCAACCCTGAGGCTCTGAAAAACATTGTGAAGGTTTAATGAGTTTACACTCAATAAGTAAGCCTATTATACAATCATATCATACTTGAATTATATTTAACATGCTATCAACATATGCATTTTGTCAACTTAACATAAATTGAACATCCGATAAGCATCAGAATATGCATTCTAGCAAACTCACTGTTTATGTAATTATAGATTTTCTATGTGTCCCACGGCCCTGCAATACCTCAATCAGAGCACATCCTCCAGATGTGGCCATATAAAATCAACAGAACACATTGTACGATGTGGGGCCATACCATAACAGAACACACTCTACGATGTATGTGGCCAAATGAAAATCAACAGAACACATTGTAAGACATGTGGGGCCATACCATAACAGAACACACTCTACGGTGTGTGTGGCCATATAAAATCAACAGAACACATCTACAATGTGTGGGGCCATATCATAACAGAATACATCTCCAGTGTGTGTGGCCATATTATAACAGAACACAACTACAATGTGTGGGGCCATAGTAAAGGAGAACCGCGACGACCCATATAAATCTATTTAACACTTTCATCACAATTACATCATGCATCTGTATCTCACATTACCTCATAGTGGTTTGCACAGTACTAAGAAATGCATATAGTCACCTCAATATAAACATATCGTACAGGCAATCACATTTCTGGCATATACATCAATAAATCATTTCTTACAATATACCAATCACTATCATCATAATGGTTCATTTGTAATCCACAGTTCCATGCTACATAGACAATTCAGATAATTTCTTATTTATAAAAATGCATGCAAATTATATATACTCAATTCATTAATTAAATAATTATTAAATTTGCATAATAGTCTTACTGACCTCCTACGCAAAATTCAAACGATGCACCAACTAATCAGATGTCTGGGCACCTACAGGATCAATGTACATAATTAATTCACTGAAATCTAATTAATAAAATGACCCTTAAGACCCTACCCAGACTAGTTCACGGGCCCAACTTTGGGCTCGAATATCTCCCACTATACACACCCAATTGGGGAAGTAAAAATACTCCAAGAAACAAGAATTAACCCAGATTCTAGCCATATAATTTTTTTACTAATCTCGGCCCATTACGGGGCCCAAAAATCAGCCCCAAAATTGCTCGCTGCACGGCCCAGAAGGCCCAGGCCAGGCCGGCCCAGCCGGCCCATGGCCAAACTTCCAACCCCCGCTCCCCTGTTTCGCCCGAAACAGGGGACAGCCTCCGGCCGGCGGCCAGGGCCGCCGCCGGCCTAATCCCGTCCGACCCGGCCACCGGAGGCCGGGCCGGAGCTGGCCGCCGCCGCGGCCGGCCTCCTTCCCCCCTCCTTCTTTCTCAATATCTCTCCCTCTCTCTCTATGCTCCCGCGTGAAATTCACCATGCCGGCATCGATTTCGGCCAAATTGGGGCCAGTCCGGCCGCGGCGGCCGGCCTCCCCTCTCTCTTTCTCTCCTTAATTTTCTCTCTCTCCTTCTCTTTCTTTCTTTCTGTTCCCGCGCTGTGCGCTCGGTGTCGACGACACGACCGGCCACCAAGGCCGGCCGGACCTCCACCGGATGCACGCCCGGCGCCGGTGGAGGTCACCGACCAATCCACAGGCCCTCTCTCTCTCTCTGGCTCTCTTTCTCTCTCTCTCTCTCTGGCTCTCTCTCTCTCTCTCTCACTGGCAGGAGGAACATACCTGAGAATGATGCGCGCCAGGATGAAGGAAGGAGTCCTCCTCCTTCACATTTTAATCACCTGTGCGATGCCTCGGTACGAGAGTTTCCGGAAGACTAAACGCTTCACCTGGAGCGAAGCATCAGCCAGGGAAAACCAACAGACTAGACCCGGTTCAGATGAACCAAACCCCAGGTGACGCCTCGGATCAGGGATATCGGAAAACCATCAGACACGCAAGATCCAAGCGTCATTCTGGGAACCTAAATGTCATAATAAACTCTAGGTGGCAGGTGTCCTTAAATAAATGCTGGGGGGTTACATTCTCCCCCTATAAAAATTTTGGCCTCGAAATTGATACACATACTATAGAATATAGAATCCAAATTTTCTATCTCATAATCAACTAAAGTTCATTCAAAAGTCAATAGTCATCGATACTCTATAGTAAGATACAATTAAATATTGATTTTTTTATAGCTCCCAAATAGTCTCCCTCTTGAACTTTGACATAAGGAACACTACACAATCTCATAACTTGATCCTTGCGGTCCACTATGTGCATAAGATGATCTTCATAGGTCAATACTTTCTTATGCTAAATTGGTTCAAGTTCAACACATTACGGGAGTTTGAAATATACCTCCTCAGTCATAAAGATATGAAACACATTGAACACCCCAAAGAGTAACGAACGCAGTGCTAAGCTATAAGCCACCTCCTTTATTTTGATCGAAATCTCAAATGGCCCAATGTATTGTGGCTCAAATCACCTATAACACCAATCACATCACATCATTGGTTAGTAAAACTTCCAAATGATCTTCAACCTGAATTTCAAATCTTTCTCTTTAACATCAACATAACTTTTCTATTAACTCTGAGTTACATGAAGTTGCTTTAATTAACGATACTTTTCATAGTGTTAAACCAGCTCAGTCCAAAATTTTCTCTCTCACTCATCTCAATATGAAGGGAATCTACACCTTATATCATAGACAATTGAAATGAATCCATTTGAATATTGGCTTGGTAATCAATAAAATAAGCAATTTCACTAAAGGTAAAAAATTTATGCCAAGCACCTCCAAAATCCATACACAAGCTGCAGTATATCATCTAAATCTAATTGGTTCCTGCAATTGTCCATCTATTTGAGGGTGGGAGGCTGGACAGAAATTAGCTTAATCCACAAAGCTTTATGAAGACATCATCGAATTAGGAGAGTGAGACAAATGGGTTCAGACTCAATTTACGCAGTTTACCATTAAACCAAAAACAAATATTAACATTTAACCCGCTAAAATTTCATCCCGAAATTAAATGTCCACAAATTTTGTACCATTAAGATACTCACTATCAAACTTTTATTTCATTCCCAAGTACCCAAATGACATGTCCAACTTTTAAAATTAATTTAATCTTTCTATCAAATAAAATTAATTCCTTAAGAAGTATTTTTCTTGTCATCTTTTTTTTTTAAATACCTTATCTTCTCACAACACAATCATCATAAATATCATAGGTCCATCATATATTATGTCATCCATTCTTAAGGTTAATAACCTATATCATTACTATTAATTCCTCGATAAGACTGTTCCAAGTTCTTTTGAATTAAGTATAAGATAGTTTCCTTCCAATGCTCTCTCAACTCATAAATGTTGAATGTGCCATAATCATTGACACTTATTTTAATCATCATAACATACTAGGTTTCACTCTTGAATACTTCAAGCTAACATCAATGAACATTATGCCAATCATTTAGGATATTTTTCATAATTATCATAATCAACTAATTTAATTCTTTGAATAATAGTGCCATCATTAATCATCAGTGATTAATTTATCTCCTTCATAATTATCAATAATACCACCATAACCAATCAATTTCTCTGAATAGGTCAGTATATCCTCAATAAATAATGTAATTTAAATGATTCAAATTCTTGAATCGATTATTTCGTTACCAATGATTATCAAAATCATCTATAGATTATGCAATGTCTTATGCCATAACATGACCAACTAATTTAAACCCTTCAAATATCTCAAAGTGACTTCACTAATCTAGCTCAGATGGATACAAGACTTATAAGGTCAATAAAGATTGAAAATGCACTTACCATCCGAAAGACATAATTAAAAATTAAAGTAATCTCTCTATGACTTGAAAGTGATAGTAGATGTACCCTTAACCATAATCCATAACTGATAATAATCAAAAATAAAATCATCTCCCTCCTATTTTCTTAACAATAATTATGCCACTTATGGCTGATTGATAATTTATCCATCCTGGAGAAAGATATCTACTTAGGAACTATGAAGAAAGGTACAATAAATATGCATGATAAATTAATGAATAGATATCTTGATTTAGAAATCTATTAACAGATGAAAATTCCCATGAAATTCTTTATCAGTGAAGTTTATCTTATTCTTATTACTGCTAAAATCTTTCACTTTCTACCATCAAAATATTTGATCATTTATAGCCAAAATCAGTTCTAAAGATTAATAGAGTCTACTGCTCTCAAAAACTTAAACAGTAATTGTCTCAGAATTTAAAATTTATATTCTTCCTAAATGGTCCATCATGATATAATATGCAGTCAACTATTTCATTAGCATCAGTATCAACCATCTGTATATCTAGCAAAGTAACAATCAGTCTTGAACAAGCAATATCCATAATAAAAGTTTTCTTAGTAAAATTCACTATATACTTATCCATCCATACTCAAATTCAGAAAGTACTCAATTGTGATTAATCAAAAACATGTAATTAACTATTTCATTCCCAAAATATCATCAATATTAATCATCCTATAACCAGCAGATTAGCTCATAATCTTAAACTTACAATATCAACAATGTAAGTTCTACAAATAAAAATTATATACATCACATTCAAATTTAGATTTACTAACTCCAAATCCACATATCAACTCAATTGCAATATGGACATAATGATGTTATCTTAGTCATATTAGTCATCAATTGAAATTTTCAACTACTATATTATATTCATATATTCATTATCTGGTATTGCATCTCCAAGAAAAGTTTCATCTACTATATTATTTAAAGGTCTGAAACTACGAGTCATTTCCAACAAGTTTGATGGAGCTAAAACCTCTAGAAGCCCCTTGACCTCCCCATTGATCAAGGCTACCAGCCAGGGAGCCCACATAATATCATTGGCTTGCGATGGTTATTCTTAATTCCTATCAAATTTGTAATTCAATTAATATCTTGATAAACTTTAAATTTCAAGCTTCCAAAGCATAATTCCTGAAATTCCTTTAAAGTCATAATTGTCTCAATAACATCCTAGTATTTTACCTAGAGTGTCATTATGCATGTGTCCCTAAGGTCATAACCTAGGCTCTGATACCATAAAAGCTGTCACGCCCCAGACCCAAATATTGGGCTACGGTGACAACCCACCGCGTGCCGGGCACGCAAGGCGTCTTAAAAATCTTGATATACGATTCAAATGGGGCAATAAATATGAAAACCAACCATAATACAAATGATAGTTATAAGTTTTGGGTTTCAAACCCTACACCCAAGTCATGCTAATAAAGTTGGGCTACAACAAGCCCTACACACAAACATAATAGGATTACACCAATGCAATGGTTCTTATTTTATTTATTAGAAGCTCCATCAACTCCGAATATCCATCATCAACCCTGAGGCTCTGAAAAACATTGTGAAGGTTTAATGAGTTTACACTCAATAAGTAAGCCTATTATACAATCATATCATACTTGAATTATATTTAACATGCTATCAACATATGCATTTTGTCAACTTAACATAAATTGAACATCGATAAGCATCAGGATATGCATTCTAGCAAACTCACTGTTTATGTAATTATAGATTTCCTATGTGTCCCACGGCCCTGCAATACCTCAATCAGAGCACATCCTCCAGATGTGTGGCCATATAAAATCAACAGAACACATTGTACGATGTGTGGGGCCATACCATAACAGAACACACTCTACGATGTATGTGGCCATATGAAAATCAACAGAACACATTGTAAGACATGTGGGGTCATACCATAACAGAACACACTCTACGGTGTGTGTGGCCATATCATAACAGAACACGTCTACAATGTGTGGGGCCATATCATAACAGAATACATCTCCAGTGTGTGTGGCCATATCATAACAAAACACACTACAATGTGTGGGGCCATAGTAAAGGAGAACCGCGGCGACCCATATAAATCTATTTAACACTTTCATCACAATTACATCATGCATCTGTATCTCACATTACCTCACAGTGGTTTGCACAGTACTAAAAATGCATATAGTCACCTCAATATAAACATATCGTACAGGCAATCACATTTCTGGCATATACATCAATAAATCATTTCTTACAATATTACCAATCACTATCATCATATAATTGTTCATTTGTAATCCACAGTTCATGCTACATAGACAATTCATTATAAAAATGCATGCAAACTGTATATACTTAATTATTAATTAAACAATTATTAAATTTGCATAATAGTCTTACTTACCTCCTACGCAAAATTCAAATGATGCACCAACTAATCAGATGTCTGGGCACCTACAGGATCAATGTACATAATTAATTCACTGAAATCTAATTAATAAAATGACCCTTAAGACCCTACCCAGACTAGTTCACGGGCCCAACTTTGGGCTCGAATATCTCCCACTATACACACCCAATTGGGGAAGTAAAAATACCCCAAGAAACTAGAATTAACCCAGATTCTAGCCATATAATTTTTTTGCTAATCTCGGCCCGTTACGGGGCCCAAAACCAGCCTCAAAACTGCTCGGCACGGCCCAGAAGGCCCAGACCAGGCCGGCCCAGCCGGCCCATGGCCAAACTTCCCCCCCGCTCCCCTGTTTCGCCCGAAACAGGGGACACCTCCGGCCGGCGGCCAGGGCCGCCGCCGGCCTAATCCCGTCCAGCCCGCCACCGCCGGGCCCACCGCCGTGGCCCCTCCTTCCCCTCTCTCTCTCAATTTCTCTCCCTCTCTCTCTTTCTCTCTTCCTGCTCCCGCATGAAATTCACCGCGCCGGCGTCGATTCCTACCAAATGGGGCCGGTCCGGCCGCCGTTGGCCGGACCAGAAACGGCCGCCACCGCGCCGGCCTCCCTCTCTCTCTCTCTCCTTAAT
Source organism: Calamus simplicifolius (assembly GCA_900491605.1). NCBI lineage: Eukaryota > Viridiplantae > Streptophyta > Magnoliopsida > Arecales > Arecaceae > Calamus > Calamus simplicifolius. Next base: position 57,766 of record UESW01003442.1, read on the forward strand.
TTTCTCTCTCTCCCTCTCTTCTTTCTTTCTGTTCCCGCGCTGTGCGCTCGGTGCCGGCGACACGGCCGGCCACCAAGGCCGGCCGGACCTCCATCGGACGCACGCCCGGCGCCGGTGGAGGTCACCGGCCAATCCACAGGCTCTCTCTCTCTCTCTCTGGCTCTCTTCTCTCTCTCTCTCTCTCTCTCTGGCTCTCTCTCTCTCTCTCTTGTGGCAGGAGGACATACTTGAGAATGATGCGCGCCAGGATGAAGGAAGGAGTCCTCCTCCTTTACATTTTAATCACCTGTGCGACGCCTCGGTAGGGAGTTTCCCGAAGACTAAACGCTTCACCTGGAGCGAAGCGTCAGCCAGGGAAAACCAACAGACTAGGACCCGGTTCAGATGAACCAAACCCCAGGTGACGCCTCGGATCAGGGATACACGCAAGGACTCGGGAATCCAAGCGTCATTCTGGGAACCTAAATGTCATAATAAACTCTAGGTGGCAGGTGTCCTTAAATAAATGCTGGGGGTTACAATGTGCCTATGGCAGATTAATGGCACACATGCCATCATGCGCTACAACTATGAAACAGCCAGCATTAGCAGGCTACTGCAATAAGTAACCAAGGTTTAGGGCTTAATGTAGCTGCATTTCTCAATCCTACAGCTATAAGATTTCCAAGAAGTCCTGACCTTTTAAAAGACATTACCATTCATATTAGAAATGTTATCCCTGCACAGGAAACATTCTTTCCAGATGAAAATATTGGAAGAAACAGCTCTTCACAACCACCTGATGCACTTTCAGTCACCTGCTCAAGTAAAGAAGCATCTACAAGATGGAACTGGATGGCACAGCTCCCAAATTTGCCAAACACGAAGGACCTGACAACCTACAAGTTCTGCTGCCCCAAAATTCTTAGAAGCAATGATCTTCCAGATGTCTGTCTCTCCCTCCACTACGGAAACAGTATTCTCTGGAGAAAAGTTGGCAGTAGGAGCTGATGAAGTTGAAGATGAAGATTACATATATTTTGGCAAGTCAGCCTGCAATATTGCAACACAATTCTCATCATCTTTTGTAATAACATGGAGCTTCCCAAGAAAACCAGCAAGCAAGCATGGGGAATCAGAATCAGTGACATTGCGAACAGGGACCCTTCAAATAATAACTTTCCAAACATCCCCCTGATGGTCGTATATTTTCATCACACTGTTGTCCAAAGAACTAGAAGGATCCATATAGCTCCCATTAACTATTACACCGAACGTCATCCCTGCCTGCCTTGCAGGCTAACCATCTCTCATATCAGCTGGCATTTCCACCCATGAATTATTCTCAAGGTCATAGATCTCACCTCCCCATCAAAATAGAATGGCAACGAGTATAAACTCTGAGGAACACATAACCTTCCCCTATATGAAGTCATTCCAGTGGCAATAGGCTTCAATATTCAGCTAAAAAAGCAGTAGGCATCACTGGGCTTTTAGCAAAGGCATGCTCGACAACTGTGTCCATACCAGTTTGGGGACCAAATACTTCAGCAGATCATAAAGGAGTTAAGCCATTTCTATCCCTATTTATGCCACCGACAACATATAATTTATTGTTTAACAGGGCAGTGTTGCAAAAGCTCCTGCCAGGGGTCATGGAACTCACTTCCTGCCACAAATTGATGCATGGGTCATATTTCCAAACACACTTCATGGCTGAAGCTCTAGAAAAACCACCTGACACATAGAGGCAGCAATCCACGGCTCCAGCAGCAGAACCATAAAAAGGCATTTGATCCAAGGCATCCCTCTGCCAGAACCAGCCACTTGTAAGATCAGCAATCTTGATGCTGGAACCCACCCTGTTCCACATCTGAAACCCAGACAACCCCCTCTTAGGCTTTTCCTCAGTGAGAACATAAGGCATTGGTGGCAACCTCTGACATTTTCTCCACAAAGGGTCCAAGGCATGCCACAAAAGCTTCTCCTCTCCAGCTTTTATTAGTCTGTACAGCCATTCTCCACTCGTTCCAAGTTCTCTTCTCAGCTGATAAACTTCATGACTGGTGATAGCAGCCTTGCAACTCCGGCAAACCAGCTTCATGTTCAAGTAGTAAACTCAAGGCAATCATGCCAGAATCTGCAGTGAAATCTCAGCTGGGAGACTGGGGATTAGTCTTGAATTCTATCATGCCCCAGACCCATAGGAGGATTTAGGGATGACAACCTGCCGCATGCCAAACATGCAAGGCATTCAAATATATTACAACATAAGGATATAGTAATTGCAATACCATTCAAAGTTAAGACATCTTTAATACAAGCCCAATCAAATAGGATTTAAAATCCTAAGCTAAAACACACGATCAATATTTGAAGTTACATCAAAATTTGGGCTTTGATAGGAATCTCATTCTATCTCTTTTCCTCGTCCATTTTAGTTCTACGGCTCTGAAAAAATGTTGTGGGATTTAAATGAGATCACACTCAGTAAGTAAACCTACAATAGAATATTATAACCATTTTCGCATTTATAGCAAATCAAGTTTGCACATATGAAAACACTTGTCAAGCTTCTACCATATCTCCAAATACATATTTAAAACATACTAAATCTAAGCACATTTATAAATAATTTTGAAAGTATATAATTATTAATTTTTATCTGTGTCCCACGGCCCTACACTATATCCGTAAATACCCCACTGGTATATCACTCTTAATGTTCCCTAAAAGAAAGGGTCCTGGTACCAGCATCATGCCATATATCATAACTAGTCGCAACACATCCTATAGATGTATGTTCTCCATATATTTTCCCTATGGAGATGGGTCCCATGTCTTTTGGCATATCACATCATTTCATGTTATAGAGAATCTCGGCGACACATAGTAGCATATTCTCAAGTATCATATTTATGTCTTGCATGCAACATGTCATGCATCATCACAAGCTTAAGCTTCTTACATATACAGTGGTATGAATTAGTAATTGCATATAATTATATCAAATAGTACCAATTGGTTTTGCAAAGTCAAAATAATCATATCCCTCATTAGTCATATATAAAAGTCATTACTTTAAAAATATCAGCAGTTGCAAATAACCAGACCAAATAATGAGTTGCATATTCATGGTACTATTTAACAATTTCAAAATAATCAAATCAAATACCACAATTCTATTTTTTCTCATTTCATAAATTAATACAGCTATAATTTAAAACTTACATATTAAATAATTTATAAAATCATAATAATTAGCTTACTTACCTCAGCATTCTAATCTCACAATGTAAACCAGTTATTTGGACTTCTGGATACCTACAACATTATTTTATATAATTAAATTTCTAAAATTAGAATGACAAAGTGTCCTCTAAATTCTATCCAGTCTAATCCTGGGCCTAACTTTGGACTTAAATATCTCCAAGAATAATAGTCCAATTAGGAAAATAAATTTTTTTTTCAGAAACTAGGATCAAAACTAATCTTGGCCAAAATCTCTTTTCTCTGTCTCTAGCCCATTACAGGGCCCAAAAATTTGAACCAAATGGGCTCACAGGTTGGCCCACTTAGCCCAAAATAGGGTCTCCCCTGTTTCATTTTTTTTCTTCTTTCTTATTCCCCTGGTTCACCCAAACCAGGAGCGCTCGTGCCAGCGGCCAGGGTCACTATCGGCCTCTCCTCGAGGCTGCTCGGCCGCCAATGATCGGTCCATAGCCGGCCGCCAGTGCGGCCTTCCTTTATCTCTCTTTCTCTCTTTCTCTCCCTTTTTGCTGCAGCACCCTCATGATGCCGATGGCATGGCCGGTCACCATTGACCGGCCGAACCCTCACCGAACGCTCACTTGGCACCGGTGGAGGCCGCCGCTTGCCTCTAGGCTCGGCGAGGTGGCAAGCATGCTGCCGGGCCTGGACCAATGCGGGAGCCAAACCGGTCCGACTCTCGCTCAGGAGAAGGGCCACCATGGCCCTCTCCTCCCTCTCCCCCATGCTTGGTTGCCCACCAGACGCTACTCCTGGTGCCGGTGGGGCCATCGGCCTCAGCTCAAGCTCGACGAGGTGATGGGTACGCTATCAGGCCTAAACCAAGTTCGTCACAGGAGGACCACCATGGCCCTCTCTTCATCCCTGACTCACTCTTTGGCATGGTAGAAGGACTTACCGGCAGAAGACACGGGCGACGATGAAGGGTAGGGTCTACCAGCATCCTCCTTTAAAGTCAACGAAGAAGGTTCGCGATGTCCCTTAGTCAAAGTGATCGGGAACCCAATCGCCATGCCGAGAGCTTAAACGTCCGAAGGAATCCAATCGGCCGTGATCCAGGAGTCCCTACATTTAAATACCGAGGGTTTACATTATCCCCTCCTTATAAAAATTTTGGCCTCGAAATTGACACTTTCATAAGAGAAATTTGGAATTTAAATTTTCTATCACAGAATCAACTAAATTTATTCAAAGGTCAACAGCCATCGATACATCATTTATTTATATTTGGATACAAATAATTATAGATATTTCTTTTTCATTTTTTCCTCAAACTCTTAAATAGCCTCTCTCTCAGAATGATTACTCCACTGAACCTTGACATAGGGAATGCTACGCCATCTTAAAACTTGATCCTTGCAGTCCATAATACGCACAAGATGCTCATCATATGTCAAGTCTTTCTTCAACTGTATAGGCTTGAACTCTATTACATGGCTGGGGTCAGGAATATACTTCCTTAACATAGAGACATGGAACACATTGTGTACCCCAGTTAGTATTAAAGGCAGTGCCAGGCTATAAGCTACCTCTCCTACTCTGCTCAAGATCTTAAATGGCCCAATATATCGCAGACTCAGCTTTCCTCTAATCCCAAATCTTATCACATCTTTGGTTAGTGATACCCTTAAGAAGACATGGCCCCCAACCTGAAATTCTAACTTTCTCCTTCTTACATCAGCATAGCTCTTCTGCCTGCTCTGAAATGTACGAAGATGCTCCTTAATCAATTGCACCAACTAATCCAGGCCATAATCTCTTTTCTCTGTCCCTGGCCCATTATAGGGCCCAAAAATTTAGCCCAAATGGGCTTACATGTTGGCCCACTCAGCCCAAAATAAGGTCTCCCTTGTTTCATTTTTTTTCTTCTTTCCTGTTCCCCTAGTTCACCTGAACCAGGGGCGCCCATGCCAGCAACCAGGGTCACCGCCGACCTCTCCCCGGGGCTGCTCGGTTGCCAGTGATTGGCCCAGAGCCGACTGTCGGTGCGGCCTTCTCTCTCTCTTTCTCTCCCTTTCTCCTGCAGCACCCTCACGATGCCGATGGCACGGCCGGTCACCACCAACTGGCCAAACCATCATCGAACGCTTGCTCGACGTCGGTGGGGGCTTCCGACCACCTCTAGGCCCAACGAGGTGGTAGGCACGCCACCGGGCCTAGACCAATAGGGGAGCCGGACCGGCTCCCATTCAGGAGAAGGGTCGCCATGGCCCTCTCCTCCCTCTCTCACATGCTCGGTTCCCCATCAGACGCTGCTCCCGGTGCTGGTGGGGCCATCGGCCTCAGCTCAAGCCCGACAAGGCGATGGGCATGCTACTGGGCCTGAACCAAGTTCATCATAGGAGGACCGCCATGGCCCTCTATTTGTCCCTAACTCACTCTCTGGCATGGTAGAAGGACTTATCGGTTGAAGACGCGGGCGAGGATGAAGGGTAGGGTTCGCCAGCATCCTCCTTTAAAGCCAATGAAGAAGGTTCGAGGTGTCCCTTGGTCAAAGTGATCGGGAATCCAGTCGCCACGCCGAGAGCTTAAACGTCCAAAGGAATCCAATCGGCCGTGATCCAAGAGTCCCTACACTTAATTACCGAGGGTTTACATTCTCCCCTCCTTATAAAAATTTTGGCCTCAAAATTGATACACTTTCATAAGAGTAATTTGGAATTCAAATTTTCTATCGTAGAATCAACTAAATTTATTCAAAGGTCAACAGTAATCGATACATCATTTATCTATATTAGGATACAAATAATTATGGATATTTTTTTATTTCTTCCTCAAACTCTCAAGTAGCCTCCCTCTCAAAATGATTACTCTACTGAACCTTGACATAGGGAATGCTACGCCATCTCAGAAATTAATCCTTGTGGTCCATGATACGCACAGGATGCTCATCATATGTCAAGTCTTTCTTCAATTGTATAGGACCGAACTCTATTATATGGCTGGGGTTAGGAATAGACTTCCTTAACATAGAGACATGGAACACATTGTGTACCCCAGAGAATATTAGAGGCAGTGCCAAGCTATAAGCTACCTCTCCTACTCTGCTCAAGATCTCAAATGGCCCAATATATAACGGACTCAGCTTTCCTCTAATCCCAAATCTTATCACATCTTTGGTTGGTGATACCCTTAAGAAGACATGGTCCTCAACTTGAAATTTCAACTCCCTCCTCGTGACATCAGCATAGCTCTTCTGCCTGCTCTGAGCTGTATAAAAATGCTCCTTAATTAATTGTACCTTCTTTACTACCTACTGAATCAGCTCATGGCCTAGCAATTTTCTCTCCCCCACATCATCCTAACATAAAGGAGATCTGCACCTCCTATATATAGAGCCTCAAATGGAGCCATCTGGATACTGGCCTGATAGCTGTTATTATATGCAAACTCCACTAAAGGTAAGTGGTTATCCCATGCACCACCTAAGTCCATCACACAGGCTCGCAACATATCTTTCAGAATCTGTATGGTCCTCTCAAATTGCCCATCTGTTTGGGGATGATAGGCTGTGTTGAAGTTTAGTTTGGTTCTTAAGGCTCTATGAAGACTTTTCCAAAACTGGGACACGAACCTAGTATCCCGATCTGATACAATAAATACGAAAACATCATGGAGTCTCACGATCTGCTCGATGTACATATTGGCCAATTTTCACTAGAGATTCTAACTCTGAAAGGTAAAAAATGGGCTGACTTTGTTAGTCTGTCCATAATGACCCATACTGCATCATTGTTCCTAGAAGTTTTGGGCAGACCGATCACAAATTCCATCGTAACCTTTCCCATTTTCACTATAGAATCATTAGAGACTGAAGAGGTCCCGCAGGCCTTTGATGCTCGATTTTCACTTGCTGACATACTAAACACTTGGCCACATATTGAGCAATCTCTCTTTTCATCCCCTTTCACCAAAATTTTTTCTTTAAGTCTCTATACATCTTAGTGCCTCCTAGATGCATAGTATAAGGAGAGTAATGAGCCTCCTTCAAAATTTTGGCCCTTAGCTCCTTCATGTTTGGCACATAGAGTCTACCTTCAAATCTTAGGGATCCATTCTCTATTATATAAAATTCATTCTAAACTCTTGACTGCATAGCTTCTTTAATCCTTTGTAGATTTGGATCTTCTTTCTGGGAAGACTTGATCTTGTCTACTAGGGTTAGCTGAAGAACAAGTGTTGTTACAAGCCCATTAGAATGTTGTACCCTCAATCCAACCTCCCACTTCTTAAGGTCCCTCAGATTGTGAGGCTGAAAAGTAATCATAACAGCCAACTCTGAAGAGGACTTTCTACTCAAAGCATCAGCTAACACATTAGCCTTCCCTGGATGATAGTGCAGGTTCAGGTCATAATCCTTCAGCAGCTCCAACCATATCCTTTGCCTCAAGTTTAACTCTTTCTGTGTGAAGATGTATTTTAGACTCTTATAATCTGTATACACATCACATGACTCCCTATATAGGTAATATCGCCAAATCTTTAGGGTAAAAACAATAACAACCAATTCAAGGTCATGGGTAGGGTAATTCTGCTCATAAGGCTTCAGTTGTCTAGAGGCATAGGTTATCACCTTTCCGTTCTGTATCAAAACGCATCCCAATCCTTTTCGAGAGGCATTAGTAAATAGAGTAAATCCTCCAAATCCTGTCAAAAGGACAAGAATGGGAGCTAACACCAAACGTTGCTAAAAACTTTTCTCACACTCCTCTGTTCAGTCAAACTTTACTCGCTTTTGGGTTAAGTGAGTTAGGGGTAGAGCAATGCAAGAAAAGTCCTTCACAAATCTATGATAGTACTCAGCTAGCCCCAAGAAGCTTCTGACTTCTACCATATTGGAAGGTCGGCTCCAGTTTATGATAGCTTCAATCTTTTTTGGGTCCACAGATATGTTGTCTTTGGATATTATATGACCCAAGAAGGATACTTGATCCAACCAAAAATCACACTTCTGTAGTTTGGCATAAAGTTTCTTCTTCCAAATAATCTGTAGAACAATTCTTAGGTGGTCCTTATGCTCCTTTTAACTCTTGAAATATATCAAGATATCATTAATGAAAATCACCACAAACCGATCCAAGTATGACTTAAAAATTCTGTTCATCAAATTCATGAATGTTGCCGAGGCATTAGTTAACCCAAACGGCATCACCAAGAACTCATAGTAGCCATACCTAGTTCTGAATGCTGTCTTAGGTACATCTCCAGTCTTGATTTTGAGTTGATGGTATCCTGACCTGAGATCAATCTTGAGAATACCTGAGCTCCTTGGAGTTGATTGAACAAGTCATCAATCCTCGGCATAGGGTACTTATTTGCATTGTTACCTTATTAATTTCTCGGTAATCAATGCAGAGCTGGACACTGCCATCTTTCTTCTTAACAAATAGGACTGGAGCCCCTAAGGAGAAACATTTGGTCTGATAAATCCCTGATCTAGGAGCTCCTGCAACTAACCCTTTAGTTCCTTTAGCTCCGCTTGGGCCATGCGGTAAGGGGCCTTGAATATAGGTCCAGTGCCAGGGACCAAATCAATGAAGAATTTGACTTTTGATCTGAGAGAAAATCAGTCAATTCATCTGGAAAGATGTTGACCCAATTGATGATTTTGATGATTAACAAAACTATTGAGTATAACAATTGAAGGCTCTAATGATTTTGATTAAGTTTTTTAGATTATAAGTCAATTGAATGATCAAAATCAGGAGTTAAATCATGTTCTGGATCGAATCTAATGTCTAGGTAAGATTGCAGACATTAGAGTCAACTCCGAGAATCACAGAGCCGACTCCAGAATCTGGCACGGAAGTTAGAGTCGACTCCGAGACTATTAGAGCCGACTCTCATAGAAGAAACAGAACGTTAATTTTTCTGGCCCCGACTTAGAGTCGACTTCGGGTATGTTAGAGTTGACTCCAGAAAAGTTTCTTGTCGACCCCAGAAAAGTCAGAGACGATTCTAGAATTAACGGATAAAAGTGTTTCGAGTTAGAGCCGACTCCAGAAAAGTTAGAGTTGACTCCAACCCACCTGGAACGAAAAATTAAATTGCCAGATCAGCTCTAACGGTAATATTTCTATTTTACCTTATTTCTAACGGATATATTTTATTACAAGGTACACTCTAACGGATAGTTTTCTTCTAAAATGGCTTGAAAGAAATCCATAAAAAGGGAGACTATCATTCAAAAACAAGAAGAAAGACAAAACGGAAAAAGAAAGAGAAAAATCGGAAATAGAGAAATCCCAATTTAAAAATCCAAAAAAGAGAGAGCCTGAATCTCAAGAGAAAAATCTTCTAGCTCAAATCCACTCCACTCCAAAAAGCTCAAGAGGAATCCAAGGCATTCAAATCAAAGTTTTGATGGATTTCCCAGATTGGAGAAAGAGGATCAGTTTCTAGCTTCTCAACTCTTCTCAACTGCTTCAACTGTGAAGAATTGGAGCTGAGGCTTGATTCAATCCAGAAAGGAGAAGAAGAAAAGAAGAAAAGCTCAAAAGCTAACGAACTACAAATCAGGCTTTTCTAAACCTTGTTCTTTTATTTGATTATTTGCTCATTGAGGAGCTGTGTACTTGAAAAACACTATTTCTATTATTTGTATCTAGTTCAATCTGGGGGATTGAACTAGTGGAGGTAGTCTTACCTCGGTACAAGCTTGGTATAGCTTGTGTTAGGGTTTTTGTGCTGGTGAGCCCGAAAAACCGGTTGGATTCGTTGTGATCCCAAGAAAATAACAAGTTTGAGTTGTGAGCTTGTAAAACAACTCAGCTATAATCAAGGAAGATTATAGTATGGACCCAAGTGAATCCTGGGAGTGGACGTAGGTGTTGGATACACCGAACCACTATAAAATCTTTGTGTTTGTCGTGTCTCCTTTATCTTTACCTCTATCTCTACCTTATTGATTGTATTTTGTATTTGCATCTGCATTAACTTTCACTCACACTAAGAAAATAAATATTTTAAAAGGTTTAAATTTTTTAAGAACCCAATTCACCCCCCCTCTTGGGTTGTCATCTGGGCCAACAATTGGTATCAGAGCAAGTGCTCATTAGATTTTGATCACACAATCAAGAGCTAAAGATCCAAATGGCAGCTCAAGTTGGATCATTTGCTGAAGATCATTCTATGAATAGACCTCCACTATTTAATGGTTCAAATTATTCATATTGGAAAGATAAAATGAGGATATTCATTCAAGCTTCTGATTATGAGCTATGGGGTGTTATAATCAATGGACCTAGTACACCCACACATGTTATTGATGGCACTATTGTTCCTAAGCCCGAAAGGGATTGGAATGATAATGATAGGAAGATGGCACAGCTTAACGCTAAAGCCATGAATGTCTTATATTGCTCTTTAGATGTAATGAATTTAATAGAATCTCCACATATAATTCCACAAAGGAGATTTGGGATAGATTAGAGGTTACCCATGAGGGTACCAACCAAGTAAAAGAATCTAAAATTAATATTCTTGTTCATAAATATGAGTTGTTTAGCATGGAACAATCTGAAACCATTCATGCATGTATACTAGATTTACAGATATTGTAAATGGTTTAAAAAGTCTTGGTAAGACATATACTAACTCCGAACTTGTTCGAAAAATTCTTAGGTCACTACCAAGATCATGGGAAGCAAAAATGACAGCAATCCAAGAAGCAAAGGACCTCAATACTCTACCCTTAGAGGAGCTTCTAGGATCACTGATGACCCATGAGTTGACAATGAAGCAGCACATAGAGGAGGACACAAAGAAGAAGAAAGTAATTGCCTTCAAAGCTGCAAAAGAAGAAGAGAGCAGCAGCGATGACGATGATGATGATGATGAAGAGACTGCTCTCTTAGCTAAAAAGTTTAAAAGATTCATGAGGAGAAAGAAACCCTTCCACAAGAAGAAATTTGGAGCAAAGTGGGAAGGAGAAAAGGATAAGAACAAGGACAAGGACAAAGAAAAAGAAAGACCCCTTGACTTGCTATGAGTGTAATAAACCGGGGCACTTTAGGAATGAATGTCCTAAATTAAAGAAAGCCTACAAAAAGAAAAAGAAGGCTTATGTGGCGACTTGGAGTGATAGCGAGGAAACTTCTTCCGAAGAAGAAGAACAAAAGGAAGTCACAAATGTATGTTTTATGGCGGACGACAACGATGAGGTAAGTTCCGATAACCCTTGCGATGAGTTTGCATTTGATGAATTATTTGATGCTTTTAATGAACTTATCGGTGATTTCAAGGTTTTGAAAAAGAAATACAAGTTTTGAAAAATAAAATTCAACCTTCATTAAAGAAAAGGAAGATCTTAATAATGAAGTCAAGAAACTTAAATCTGAAAATGAAATTTTGATAAAGGAAAAAGAATTAATTTCCAATGAAAATGATAAACTAAGGAAAGAGGTTGAAAAACATAAGAACATAGTTGATAAGTTTACCTTAAGCTCAGCTAAATTGGACATGTTATTAAATAGTCAAAAAGTAGTTTTTGACAAAGCTGGATTAGGGTTAACACTTTAAGAAAACAAAAATCACCAAAAAATATTTTTGTGCGTGCTGGCCAAAGTAATTTTACATGCTTTAAATGTAATAAAAAGGACATAAATCTTATGAATGTAAAATTCTAAAACCTAATAAAAACTTAAATGTTAAAGGAAGAAAATATGGGTTCCAAAAGAATAATTTTTGTTGCTACTAACCATGAAGGACCCAAGAAAGCTTGGGTACCTAAACATAAAGTTTAATTTCATTGCAGGAATATCTTGTGGCCAAGAGATCAAAGAGAAAGTGGTATCTTGATAGTGGCTGCTCAAGACATATGACGGGTGACAAAGAAGAATTTATCATCCTTGAAGAAAAGAAATGAGGAGTTGTTACATTTGGCGACAATGGCAAAGGCCAAATCTTGGGGTTTGGTAACATTCAAATAACTCCCTCCATATATTGAAAATGTACTTTATGTTGATGGTTTAAAGCATAACTTAATTAGTATAAGCCAATTATGTGACAAAGGTTTTAAAGTATCATTTGAATCTTCTATATGCATAGTAGCTAATACCATTGATAATAGCATTATTTTATTTAAAATAGAAATGGCAATGTATACTTGATTGACTTAGACAATTTGTCTACTAATAATCATTGCTTAGTTGCTAATAATGCTAATATGAATGAGATTGGTTGGTTGTGGCATCGAAGATTAGGTCACGCAAGCACACACCTGATTTCAAAACTAATTAGAATGGATTTAGTAAAAGGACTACCTAAAATAGATTTTGAAAATAACAAATATGTGATGCATGTTAGTTTGGAAAATAAACGAGAAGTTCTTTTAAATCTAAAAATGTTGTTTCAACTTCTAGGCCATTAGAGCTACTTCACATGGACCTTTTTGGACCAACTAGAACCACAAGTCTAGGAGGAAAGAAATATGGTCTTGTGATTGTAGATGATTACTCTAGATTCACTTGGGTAATGTTTTTAGCTCACAAAGATGAGACTTTCTCGATATTCCTGAAATTCTTCAAGAAAGTCACAAATGAGAAAAACACTACCATAGTGTCTCTAAGAAGTGATCATGGAACTGAATTTGAAAATCACTCATTTGAAAGTTTTTGCAATGAAAATGGTATTAATCATAATTTTTCTGCACCAAGAACCCCTCAACAAAATGAGTAGTTGAAAGAAAAAATAGAACTCTAGAAGACATGGCCCGTACCATGCTATGTAAAAGTAAACTCCCGAAATACTTTTGGGCGGAAGCTATTAACACAGCATGTTACATCCTAAATAGAGCATTAATAAGACCTATTTTAAAGAAAACACCTTATGAATTATGGCATGATAGAAAACCCAACATTAAATATTTTCATGCATTTGGTTGTAAATGTTTTGTTCATAATAATGGTAAAAATAACTTAGGTAAATTTGATGCAAAATCTGATGAAGGAATATTCTTAGGTTATTCAACAACTAGTAAAGCATATAGAGTATTCAATAAAGGAAGTTTAATAGTTGAAGAATCTATTCATGTAGTTTTTGATGAATCTTTAGCATCAAGTTCCAAAAAGATTGATGATGAGGAAGATACAAACATTCTCGAAAACAATCTTGAAAAACTTAATATTGAGGTATCTTCAGATCATGAACAAGAAGCTAAAGATAATGATTCGCCTAATGCTGATGTTATTAATACTAATCATAATGATATAGATCTACCAAGAGATTGGAGATACGCTTATAGTCATCCCAAGGAATTGATTATAGGTGATCCATCTCAAGGAATAAGAACTAGATCATCTATGAGAAATATTAGTAATCACCTTGCATTTGTTTTCCAAATTGAACCTAAAACCATTGAAGAAGCTGAAAAAGATAATAATTGGATGTTAGCTATGCAAGAAGAATTAAACCAATTCACTAGAAATAATGTATGGACATTAGTGGAAAGACCTAAAGATCATTCTGTTATAGGATCAAAATGGGTTTTAGAAATAAACTAGATGAAAATGGCATAGTAATTAGAAACAAAGCTAGATTAGTTGCAAAAGGATATAATCAAGAAGAAGGTATTGATTTTGATGAAACCTTTGCACCTGTAGCTAGATTAGAAGCCATTAGACTATTACTTGCATTTGCATGTCACATGAACTTTAATTTATTTCAAATGGATGTCAAAAGTGCTTTTTAAATGGATTAATAAATGAAGAAGTATTTGTTGAACAACCACCGGGATTTGAAGATCATGAATTTCCAAATTACGTTTTAAATTGCACAAAGCTTTATATGGTTTGAAACAAGCACCTAGAGCTTGGTATGATAGGCTAAGTAAATTTTTGATTGAAAATGATTTTACAAGAGGAAATGTTGATAAAACATTGTTTTTGAAAAGAAAAGATAAAGATTTACTTGTAGTTCAAATTTATGTTGATGACATTGTATTTGGTGCTACTAACAATCTTCTATGTCAAGAGTTTGCTAAGTTAATGCAGGGAGAATTTGAAATGAGCATGATGGGAGAACTCAATTTCTTCCTTGGACTCCAAATCAAGCAAAGCAAAGAGGGAATCTTTATCAACCAAACAAAGTACACAAGAGAAATTCTAAAGAAGTTTGGTATGGAATCAATCAAACCCCTCGGAACACCAATGAGTCCTTCATGCAAGCTGGACAAAGATGAAGAAGGTAAGAAGGTTGATCAAAAATATTATCGAGGTATAATCGGATCCCTACTTTACTTAACTGCAAGTAGACCAGACATAATGTTTGTTGTTTGCTTATGTGCTAGATTTCAGTCTGAACCTAAAGAATCACATTTAATTGCTGTTAAAAGAATTCTTAGATACCTTAGTGGAACAAAAAATGTAGGTTTATGGTATTCTAGAGACTCAACATTAAATCTGATTGCTTATTCTGATTCTGATTATGCTGGATGTAAGTTAGATAGAAAAAGCACAAGTGGTGCATGCCAATTCTTAGGAAGTAACTTAATCTCATGGTTTAGCAAAAAGCAAAATTCGGTTGCATTATCTACTGCTGAAGCAGAATATGTTGCAGCTGGAAGTTGCTGTGCTCAAATCCTATGGATTAAGAGACAACTTGAAGACTATGGTATCACACTTGATAAGACACCTATAAGATGTGATAATACAAGTGCAATCAATCTAACTAAAAATCCAATTCAACATTCAAGAACAAACATATTGAAATTAGATATCACTTTATAAGAGAACATGTTGCCAATAATGAAATTTATCTTGATTATGTGAATACTGAAGAACAATTGGCAGATATATTTACAAAACCCTTAAGTGAAGAGAGATTTTGTTATCTTAGAGGAGAATTAGGAGTTTGTGATCCTTTGGAATAGTTTTCTGAAACTCTTAAGGACATCTATCTAGATTTCATCAATTTCTTGAAAAATCTCGATATTCAATAAGGAAATCTATCTAGATCTTGATTCATTATTTCCCCAATTGCTAAGGAACATTTATCTAGAATTTGATGATTAATTGAATAGTTTCAGATCCTTGAAACTTGATTTTTTATCTCTGAAACTGTTAGAGTCGACTCTAACAGTTTGTGGAGTCGACACCTTGGTTTTGATGTTCTGTCTAAGCAATTAGAGCCGACTCTGGCTTCTGTAGAGCCGACTCTAATTCGAGCGCTGACAGACTTTCTGGTTCGGAGCCGACACCCAGTTTTTGGGAGTCGACTCTAGGTCGAACTAGGTCAAAAATAAAAAGGCGGAGTCGACCCCAAATCATTCCATCCGTCTCCCAAAACCCCTCCAAGAAGTTCCAAAGTCTTTCCAACTTCCCCAATCTTCTCAAAGCCTTTGATTAACATTCCAATCTTCTCAATGGCACCCAAGAGGCGCGGTTTCGTCGGTGGAGCGTCCGTTCCCACGAGGCGACGCACGATTCGGAGGCAACCCTCGCCATCCTCCTCTTCGCCACTCAAGAAGATTCCCCTCCTTCACCCTCTTCAACCAAAGTAGATCAACTAGCCGGTAAGACTATCACAACTGGAAGGAAGGTCAACTTTGATTTCTTTGAGTCGGAGGGCTTCACAATAGGAAGATGTTTGAAAGAAATGGGGTGGGAAAAGATTTGCTCATTAGATATCCCCACTTATCCAGCCTAGTGAGAGAGTTTTACAATGATTTGAGTAGAGGAGAAGGCGGTTTAATCAGTATTGTAAGAGGAACAAGAGTTACAATAACCGCTGAAATACTTGGAAATTTGTTGGAAATGCCCACAATTGGTATTATGGAATATCACATGATGATAGAAGTGGTGCATTGTCAAGAATGTTAGGGAGGGATGTAACCGAGTTTGAGGAAATCCTTGCAAATCAATTAAATCTGGAGCTCAGGTTACTACACAACATTGTGGAAGAATTTTATTTCCCAAAATTGGTAGATTTGAGTACGTCTCGGAGCGAGACATTCTTTTGATGGATTGTATAATTACTGGAAGGCCAGTCAACCTAGCTGGCATGATGATTGGATATATGGCAGAGGCTGCTACAAAGAAAAGATCTACACTGCCATATGGTATGGTTTTGACATTAATCTTTAGAAGCCAAGGTGTGCTTATTATGGATAATGAACCCCTAAGGAAATTAAGGCACACTGACTATTATAGTATTCTACTATTCATCGGATGGGCTTCAAGAAGTTAAATGGTATATGGATGAAAGGAGGAAGAGAAGAAAGAGCTGAAAGAGATAGAGCTGAAGAGGCCAGAGTAGAAGATATCCTGGACCATCCACTGCGGGACCATCAGTCCCTGATCCATTTATTGCGGGACCATCTACAGCTGGACCTTCAGAGGCCGGACCGAGCACAGTTCCCTCTCCTCCACATCAGTCTATTACTGCTTCTGGGAGATTCTCTGATGAACAGATTGGTCAGTTGAGAGCCTTGCTTGCTGAATATGATAGTCAGAGATCTCATGAGATTAATCAATTAAAAGAAGACTTCAATCAGCTGAAAGAAGAACTTAACTCGAGACTGGACATGATCTCCTTTTCCATAAGCAATTCTGTTGAATCCTTTGGTGCTGAACTTCACAAAATCTTTGAAAGGATGGAAGGCATTGCTGATGGCTCGGGATCTTATGTTCATGCAACTGGTCAACTGAAGAAGGACATTGACCTTGCAGTCTCACAGATTGAAGCTTGTCTTGAAAATTTTAAGAAATCTCAAAAGATGATGTAATGGAAATCATAGGTCACTTGAAGAAAATTGTATTCAAACATATCTGACTTTGATTTTTGATAGTTTGTATTTAGGAATTTTTGAGTATCTAATGTATTTCATTTTGGAATGTACATGAATCAACTTATGTAATGTTTCTTACTTATGAAATGCAATTACACATTTTCAAATCTGTCTATGATTGACTGCTTGAATCCCTATGTCTTATTGAACCTACAATTTTTCTCTAATAACTTTCTTTATCTAATACTCTCCTTATTGCTGATAACAAAAAAGGGGGAGAGATGGTTGAATATGCAAAGAAAAGAAGACTTAAATTTTAATGAGAGATGGTTGTTTATGCAAAGAAAGAAAGAAAGGGGGAGAAATGATTGTTTATGAAAAAGAAAGAGACTTGAAATTTTAATCAGTTCAATTAAAATTCGATTTTTATATATAGGGGGAGCTATTCAATGCAGGGGGAGCTTAACAACAAGCTCAATTGCAATTTTCTGTACATTTAGTTTAAATGTTCATAATTGATGGCTTATATGAACTCATGCACAATTTTAAAAGATCACTTTGAATATTGGCATCAAATCCTTCATTAAAAAGTTTTAAGCTTTAAAATGACTATAATCTTTAGTTCGAATGAATTTTTTGAATGCATATACTCAAAGTTTTTGTTATCATCAAAAAGGGGGAGATTGTTGACCCAATTGATGATTTTGATGATTA
>UESW01003443.1:0-43051 GCA_900491605.1 Calamus simplicifolius
TGGCAGGTGTGGACTTTAACTTTCTAGATCAAGAAGGATTCAAACTAGGTAGATTATTTGCTGCACAAGGTTGGACTAATCTATTGAAAATCAAAAAGCCTATCTATCCCGACCTTATCTGTGAGTTCTATGAAAATTTGGTGATGGTATCGTATCTTCTAGTGTTAAAAAGGTTAAAATAGAATTTGATAGCAAGTTACTAGATCTACCTTAAACATTCCTGCTACGGTGTTATGGAAGACTTTGCTTGTGATAAAGGTTATAAACTTGCCATTGTACTTGGTTTAGAAGATGGTGAAGCTGACAATATTACAAACCTTGATGCAAACAGTTAAATGTTGAAAATAGGTTACTTCATAATATCATTGCAAAAATCTTTGTCCCTCGTGCTGGATCTTTCAATGCTGTAACCGACCGTGATATTTGCATTATGTGTCATATCTTGAATGAACTCCTCTTGACTTTCCTGAACTTATGATGACCATTATGAAGGAAGCCTTAGAATGAACCAAAGTCGTTCTACCTTATGGCATGTTCCTTACCTATGTTTTTGAATTTTTCCATGTGAAACTTAAGGGTGAGACAGTCGTAGAATTACGTCATTCTGATATCTTTAATGCACGCTCTCTTCATCGTATGGATTATGCCAGCACGATGTGTAGGGAGAAACTATCTCCGAGGCATGCATATTTTAAAATTTAATAACAATTATAATGCAAAACTTAAAGATTACATATTAATCTATCTAACATGCATCAAAATCATATATTTGCCTTATATATTGGATCGTTTGATCTAAAATATGCATATAATAAAACATCAAGATCATATCTTGATCTTCAAAATGACTAGTCATACTACTTTTCTTGAAGCCTGCCTTAAGATCTAGGGATCAAATCGCTTACCTTAAGAACAGTAGGTAAATCCTTATTGCTCTGTAGCCATTCAATCGTCCGACCTCTAGTATCGTCCACGCGAAGCCCCGAATGATCGGATTCCCGGGAGTGCTAGCTCGTGGAAAAACGACTTTGCTGACCTTGAATCCTCCCACTTTAATTCTTCCTCCAAGATCTGCCAAAACTTTTGCTAACACCAGAATCGCACCGGATTTTATGTTCTAACTCTTTAGAATATAAATCCACGACATATCGTGTGTTGTGTTCATTTCTGATGAAGAATGTCCTTCAATTTATAGGCTCAATTCTAACACTTAGATTCTGCCGTTCGGTTAAAACCAAAGAGACACAACCTTTTGTTTAATTCCGATGTTCGGTGAAAACTAAAGAGACGCAGCATTTGGTTAATTCTGATGTTCAGTAAAAACCAAAGAGATGTGAATTCTAACACTTAGAATTCGTGGTTGATTAAAAGATGCATTTATTCCATATAATTCTAACACTTTAGAATTCCAACGGAACTGTTTGGAGAAGATTAATGTTATACATTAAATTCTGCATGAGAATTTAATCTCTCGTGAGATCCTTATGCGAGAAAACTATTTTCACACATGGGGTTTAGTTTTGGATTTTGGTTTAAGCTTATTTGAATTTATTGGATTGAACCTACATGGATCATGGTCTTAGCCCAAATCAAATTTGGCTAGTCCTGAATCTATTTAAATCCAAATCAAGTCTAATTTCAAATCATATTTGAAATTGATTAGTCCTTCTAATAGACTTAAACCAAATTGAATCTTATTCACTTGTAATAACCCAATTGAGATAATTCAATCAATCAAATTGATTAATTAAATCATTTACGATTCTCAATCGTTGATCAGCAAATAGTTCATCCTAGGAAACTTCTATGCGTGTGACTCTCCAGGTTCGAACCTAAGCCGGTGCATAGAAACAACTTTCTATACTAATCGATGTGCCCATCTAGCAATGGAACCCGATGTCCAGATAGATCGAAGAGTTACCGAGCAAACTCCAAGAACCCTAAGAAACAGTTACCGTATAATTCATCCTCTTGACCATAAATGCTAAGGATGGCTTAAGAGCCTGTCAACTCTAAACAACAAATCCATATAGTGATTTCAATTTTAGTGATCATGTGACCTTCACATGAAGTACCTTGGCCAAGGTCTTGCTAAATTGAAACACAAGCATTTCTCCTTTTAACGGGATAGGTCAAATTCCATCTTGATCCACAACTGACTACCACAAGTACTTGACTGCACCTAGTAACCTTTCGTAGCTGGATTAGAAATCTAGGTGGTCCGGCACCTAAGTACAATGAGTTGCTTGCAAGTCACTGGTTGTGATCTTCATGTCTGAAGGATACTTATACCTATATCTTCTCGGATTAACTCTTGACAGCAGAGTATCCGAAAATGAGTCACGTTCGGTGAAATGTACTCCTACACTTTCACCTGTATGTCATATCAGTGTCTCTACACTCCTTGATTAAGAGGACAACCAACAATATGATATACAACGTCCTATAATTGAGTACTATGGCCCTGTCATAGTATATCATTTGGTCGCGAACTCTTTTGAGAACCTTCAAAGATAAATCCTTCTTTATCGTGAAAGAAGATCCTAGGGCTTCATTACTATCAGGAGTATAAGAAGATATTCTTGTAATGAATAAACTGCCAAATAACTTTTATTAGTATATCAATTTATATGCTATTTACATTAGCTCAATCATCAAATGATTGGCTTTAGGATACAATTCCCAACAAACTCCCACTTAGCCTAAAGCCACTCATTACAGTATCTAATACCCATCTTCAACTTATAGTCGTCAAACTCCTTGATGCCGAGTGCTTTAGTAAATGGGTCACCTAGGTTTTTCTTTCATCAATCTTCTAAAGATTTATGTCACCTCGGTCTACAATCTCTCGAATAAGATGAAATCGGCGCAGTATGTACTTGGTGCACTGATGTGCTCGTGGTTCCTTTGCTTGAGCTATGGCACCAGTGCTGTCACTGTATAACAAGACTGATCCATCAATGAAAGGTGCTACTCCAAGCTCGGAGATGAACTTTCACAGCCACACAGCTTCTTTCGCGACATCTGATGCAGCGATATACTCTACTTCGCACACTGAATCTGCCACTGTATGTTGCTTGGAACTTTTCCAGCAAACAGCTCCATCATTCAGGATAAACATGAAACCTGACACACTTTTGCTATCATCAAGATCTGATTGGAAATTGGAATCAGTATATCCAACAAGTTTCAAATGAGACTCTCCATAGACTAACCACTGGTCCTTAGTATTTCTCAAATACTTAAGGATTGTCTTAACAACTTGCCAGTGTTTTTCTCCTGGATCAGATTGGTATCTACTCACTACTCCTAGTGAGTATGCCACATATGGTCTTGTACATATCATGGTGTATATAATCGATCCCACTGCCGAAGCATATGGAATTCGACTCATACGTTCTCTTTCATTAGGAGTTGTCGGACAATCCTTCTTAGAAAGATGAATTCCATGGCCTATCGGAAGATAGCCTTTCTTGAAATTCCATGCTAAACCTCTTTAGCACGGTGTCAATGTACATAGATTGGGATAAACCAAGCATCCTCTTAGATTTATCTCTATAGATCTTCATCCTTAGGATGTATGATGCTTCTCCCAGATCTTTCATGGAAAATTGTGATGATAACAATGTCTTTATTCCTTGTAATGCAGGGACATCATTCCCGATTAAGAGATATCATCCACATATAAGACAAGAAATACAATAACAGAATCGTTAGCCCATTTATAAATGCAAGATTCTTCTTTATTCTTAATAAAGCCATAAGATTTGATTACTTTATCAAATCGTATGTTCCAACTCCTAGATACTTGCTTAAGTCCATAAATAGACTTCTGTAGCATGTACACTTTAGACTCGTCTTCAGATATAAAACCTTCAGGCTGTATTATATACACCTGTTCTTCTAAATCACCATTTAGAAAAGCGGTTTTAACATCCATCTGCCAAATCTCATAATCTAAGTGTGCTGCTATAGCTAGCATAATCTGAATGGATTTCGCATTGCCACAGAAGAAAATGTTTCGTCATAGTCAATACCATAACGTTGATGATACCCCTTAGCAACCAGACGTGCTTTATAAGTCTACCTTTCCGTCTGTGCCTCTTTTTCTCTTGAAAATCCACTTACACCCTATTGGTTTTATCCCTTTGGATGGGTCAACTAATGTCCATACATTATTGTCCTTCATGGAATTAAGTTCGGATTTCATGGCATCAAGCTATTTATTAGAGTCAGTCCTTGCATAGCATCCATATAGGTGATCGGATCCTCGTTGTTCTCATCAAGTTCAACAGGATCTTCGTTATGGACCAAGAAACCTAAGTATCTGTCTGGTTGATGTGGTACTCTACCAGATTGCCTTAATGGTGCATCTAAAATGGGTTTTAAGTTTGATCTAATCAACTCAGATTCTAAGAGTTCAAAGGTTTGTGTTGTTCCTTCTACTTGATGAACTTCCTCAAGTTCAACATTAGAGCTATTTGTTCCTTCACTAAGGAACTCCTTTTCAAGAAAAATTGCTCTATTACTATTGAACAACTTTTGTTCTTCAGTATTGTAGAGTAATATCCTTTGATTTCTTTCGGATAGCCAATAAAAAAATATTTATCAGATTTAGGTTCAAGTTTGTCTGATTTTGCATGTTTCACATAAGTCGGACACCCCCAAACTCTCAGATAGGTGATAACCGGTTTATGTCCATACCACATCTCATATGGAGTTTTAGAAACAGACTTACTTGGAACCTTATTAAGAATATGACAAGCTGATTCTAATGCATATCCCCAAAATGATATTGGCAAGCTTGCAAAACCCATCATGGACCGAACCATGTCTAACAGAGATCAATTCCTTCTTTTCGATACACCGTTATGCTGTGGTGTTCCTGGAGGAGTCCATTTGGAGAGAATCTCATTCTCCCTTAAATATGTTACAAAGTTATTTGAAAGGTATTCACCTCCTCGATCTGATCGAAGGGTCTTAATACATTTTCCTGTTTGTTTTTCTACTTCTTTATGATATAGTTTGAACATTTTAAATGACTCAGATTTATGTCTCATAAGATAGATATAACCGAACCTAGAAAGGTCGTCTGTAAAAGTAATGAAGTAGTAATATCCACCTTTGGCACAAGTGCTCATTGGTCCACATACATCAGTATGTACTAGACCCAATAGCTCTTTGGCTCTTTCACCTTTTCCAGTAAAAGATGACTTGGTCATTTACCAAGAAGACATGATTCGCAGGTAGTTAATGATTCACAATCATCAACTCGAAGGATGCCCTCCTGAGTTAACCTGTTTAATATGTTCTTATTGATATGACCCTGCCGATGGTGCCAAAGATAAATATCTGTGACATCAGTTGTTCTAGGGCGCTTACTTGATTTGTATACTACATTCACAGGTTATGATAATATATAAATGCCATTAGATAAATGCCCTGTCATTACAGTGACTCCATTCATAATGATATTCAAAGTAACATCCTTTATTGAAATTTCATAATGACTTTTGGCTAGAAGGCCTACAAAAATTACGTTCAACAAGAACGTTAGGCAAAAATGACAATCATTTAGTACAATGACATTTCTATTGAAAACTTTTCAAGAACTCCTAATGCTAGAACTGGAACTAATCTTCCATCGCCAACATTAAGGAATCTTTCATTGTCCTCAAATCTTTTAGTGACATGTAGTCCCTGCAATGAATTTCAAATGTTAAAAGGACTCCCGGTATCTAATACCCAGGTTTGATTATCATATACAGAAAATTACAAGGTGTTATCATATAAATACCTTGTTGAGCAACATCTTACCCCTTTTTCTTCTTTGGCCTGTTTTGATCAAGTGTGGCAATGTAAAGAGGACAGTTCCTCTTCCAGTGCCCTTGCATCTGCAATGAAAGCATTTAGCTTAACATTTATCAACTTTTTTTTTTGCATCTGACCCCTTATAGATGTCCTAGCATGTTGCACCTTTTTCTTATTCCTTTTCTTCTTCCCTTTTCCAAAGGGTTGATGCCCTACCTTAGATCCTTCAACCACATTAATCAAACCCTTAGAGAGCTAGTTGTCCTTCTCAAAGTTCTGTAACAACCCAACAAACTGTGGTAGTTGATTGTAGGCTTTGTCATTCAAAAATGAGTAAGGAAAGGTCGGAAGGATGGAGGCAAGGAATTCAGGATCGCATCTTTTCCCAACTGCTCATGTAGGAGAAAACTGAGCTTGCTTAGGAGTTCTATCTTCTCGATCATGTACAATACATGATCAGTGACAGGAGATCCATCCCTCATTCGAGCATTAAAAATAGCACAACTAGTCTTGTGCCTTTTAACGTCATCGGGTATGCCGAAAGATTCATTCAACGCTTGAATGATTTCTTCTGGCTGAGCATTCTTGAATCGGCGACCGAATTCATCGTTCATTGCTGCTAGCATGATGCAACGCATGCTAGTTCTATCACTGAGCCACTTCTAATAAGTGTTTCTCTCAGAACTTTGAGTGTTTGCATTAGGAACCTCTGGTGCAGGATTATTCAGAATATAGAATCCTCTCATGCTCAAGGACGTTCTTAAGTTTTCTAAACCAGCTATTGAAATTTAAACCATTCAACTTATCACTATCCAATAGGGACCTTAGTAATAAATTAGTGGCCATGTTCTGCATAAAGAAAAACTAAAGTTAGTAGTATATAAATTGATTCAGTCTAAAGACTTGGACTTTAGTCTAAAGATTCTCCCACTATTTTGTTCAAATTGGCAGCCTCTACACCCCAATTCGAAGAATTATTCTTAATTCTTTAGTGGGCACTAAGATCTACATAGACTACATACAGGCCCAAGTGAAGCTTGGCCAACCCATATGCATCTAAGAGTAGGTTCAAAACCAATTATTTTCCCAAACAATTCTTAGTGTTCAGTTTTGCCCTATGTTCCTCTTCAGCAGGCATGAAGTGCCTCCACTGAAAGTTATGGTTAGGTCCAACCATTAAATGATATAATTAGTGTAACTTATCAATAGGCAACCAAGCCCGAGTGAAGCTCGGCCCACCTGACTGTCTATTTAATAGCTACACTGACTTATCATATAATAAATGATAATTCCGATGGTTGATAAGCACCAGGCATGGAGTTCCTTCAATAATTATCAAGACATCGGACTCATTATCACCCACCTTAATGGGAGGCTATGATCTAGTTATCATATAACTATTTTATTTTAATGACCTAATAATTTTAGAGGATTTAATAATTTAAAGATAAATTGACTAATCAAGTTCTCCCACTGAATCTATGAAATCGGTAGAATGAAACAAGATTAAGTCAGATTAAGTGGCACCTAAATCAGTTAGACTGATTTTCTTACAGGCATGGGTCAACCCGAATTAGGTAAATGATTTGATTCATAAATGGTTCACTATATTGACCAGGTAAGTGAGATCGATGGAAGGGATATGCCATTAACTCGTTAAAGGCGCATCAATACAAGTAGCTCCCAATTAAAAACCATTCGATCGTTGATCCTAGAGTAACTTGCCAACTCACCTTGACATCATATGGTTAACCAATTTTGATTTGACCATCTAAGAGATTCATACTCAACCACGGAGCCTAATTTACATCCATTTAGTTTAATCAAAGATATGGACATGATCAACTACAACTATTGTTTGATTTAGAGCATCCTTAACCTTATCTAATCAATTTAGATTTGATCAAATACTCTTATAGTCCATTTGATTTAAACCTTAGGGTCTAACCCTTTATGGACCTGATTTAGCTAACCCAAGAGATTAAATATATTTCAAGTCATATATTTCAAATTATGCATTAGTTGCATTATTTAACTACTCATAATTCCTTTATTTAGATCATATCTAAAAGATTACGAATAAATATTTGACATTCAAGTAAGACTCTCATAAATATTTGTCTGTTTTATAACATAGACAACAAGCTATCATATCTCATATCTATGTTTTATACTAAACATGCAAATATCATACTTTTATACAACATCAATATGTATCAAATATAAAACGTCTTTTGAGAGTGAGTATAATCTATGTTTTGATGCCAAAGATCAATTTAATTATCTTTTGACTAAGCATCAATAATAAAACAATCGCACGACAATATGTCACAAAATACCTCATTGAATGAGTAATTTAGATTTTTAATCCATCTGTGACCGAATGGCCTAGTGATCCATTTTAGCTTTGATTACAAAATTAATAGGAGCATTAATTTACATGCAATAAATTAGATCAATATGAAACCATGGCTCTGATACCATTTGTAAGGAGAAACTATCTCCGAGGCATGCATATTTTAAAGTTTAATAACAATATTAATGCAGAAACTTAAAGATTACATATTAATCTATCTAACATGCATCAAGATCATATCTTTGCCTTATATATTGGATCGTTTGATCTAAAATATGCATATAAATAAAAACATCAAGATTATATCTTGATCTTCAAGATGACTAGTCATACTACTTATCTTGAAGCCTGCCTTAAGATCTAGGAATCAAATCGCTTACCTTAAGAACAGTAGGTAAATCCTTATTGCTCTGCAGCCGTTCAATCGTCCGGCCTCTAGTATTGTCCACGCGAAGCCCCGAATGATCGGATTCCCGGGAGTGCTAGCTTGCAGAAAAATGACTTTGCTGATCTTGAATCCTTCCACTTGAATTCTTCCTCCAAGATCCGCCAAACTTTTGCTAACACCAGAATCACACCAGGATTTTATGTTCAAACTCTTTAGAATATCAATCCACGACATATCGTGTGTTGTGTTCATTTCTAGTGAAGAATGTCCTCCAATTTATAGGCTCAATTCTAATACTTAGAATTCTGTCGTTCGGTTAAAACCAAAGAGACACAACCTTTTGTTTAATTCCGACGTTGTGAAAACCAAAGAGATGCAGCGTTTCGTTAATTCCGACGTTCGGTTAAAACCAAAGAGATGTGAACTCTAACACTTAGAATTCCATCGTGTGGTTGATTCAAAGGGCACATTTATTCCATATAAATTCTAACAATTTAGAATTCCAACAGAACTGTTTGGAGAAGATTAATGTTATACATTAAATTATGCATGAGAATTTAATCTCTCGTGAGATCCTTATGCGAGAAAACTATTTTCACACATGGGGTTTAATTTTGGGTTTTGGTTTAAGCTGATTTGAATTTATTGGATTGAACCTACATGGATCATGGTCTTAGCCCAAATCAAATTTGGCTAGTCCTGAATCTATTTAAATCCAAATCAAGTCTAATTTCAAATCAATATTTGAAATTGATTAGTCCTTCTAATAGACTTAAACCAAATTGAATCTTATTATTCACTTGAACTTAACCCAATTGAGATAATTCAATCAATCAAATTGATTAATTAAATCATTTACGATTCTCAATCATTGATCAACATATAGATCATCCTAGGAAACTTCTAGGCATCTAACTCTCTAGGTTCGAACCTAAGCCGATAGCATAGAAACAACTTTCTATACTAATTGATGTGCCCATCTAGCAATGGAACCCGACATCCGGATAGGTCGAAGAGTTACCGAGCAAACTCCAAGAACCCTAAGAAACAGTTACCGTATAATTCATCCTCTTGACCACAAATGCTAAGGATGGCTTAAGAGCCTGTCAACTCTAAACAGCAAATCCATATAGTGATTTCAATTTTAGTGATCATGTGACCTTCACATGAAGTGCCTTAGCCAAGGTCTTGGTAAATTAAAACACAAGCATTTCTCCTTTTAACGGGATAGGTCAAATTCCATCTTTATCCACAACTGACTACCACAAGTACTTGACTGCACCCAGTAACCTTTCGTAGCTGGATTAGAAATCCATGTGGTATTAAGAATATATTCTTGTAATGAATAAACTGCCAAATAACTTTTATTAATATATCAATTTATATGCTATTTGCATTAGCTCAATCATCAAATGATTGGCTTTAGGATACAATTCCCAACACGATGGTATTTGGATTAGAGTTAGAGCTAGGATAGGTGAAAACCCTGTTTTTCCATCGATAATCCAACCACCTCTAGATCAGCCTCAACAAAGTTGTCCTTCCCCTAGATACTTTAACTTTGACTTTCATCAGCCACATCCTTTCTTAGCCATAATGAATGAGCCATATCCTTTATATCTTTGCACCTGAGTCAAATCAATATATTGTACCTGAGCCACCTCCTTGCAATGACAATCCTGCTCCTCAGCGTCCCACCATTGAAATCTATGAAGAACAGATACAACATATTATCCATGAATTATCCTTTGCCAATCCAGTAGAAGCTTCATTGACAGTGGATCTTCTGTCAATGACTATACCATGATACCCACATCTCCATAGTTTTTGAGACATTTTTCCAGGTTGTGATGAGTCAGAAACAAATTAAGCATGATATGCAAGTTCTAAATGAAAGAGTCTTTCACCATAATAAAACTGTAATGGGTCACATACTTGAAGAAATCAACTTGTTGAAAGCCAAGCTTGAGTGTTTTAAAGATAAAGCCGAATGGGTGACATTTTAAATGTGTGCCAATAAAAGCCAAACCAAGGATGCTTTCAGTGTTGTTGATTGCTGAACATCTTCTATTGCCAGGCTTACCAGCCTCCTGAAGCAGCATCTTGCTTTTTTTCAATCAGTTCCTCCAACATTTGTACCGGATATGTCTTAATCTCATCCTCACTACAAGAAAATACTAAGATAGCAACGCAAATTTAGCGATGCATCTTTGCGTCACTAAATTGCGACCAAATTGCGACGCTTTAGCGACAACAAAAAATAGCGACGCATTTAGCGACGCAATAGCGACGTATAGCTCAAAAAATTAAAAAATATTAAATTTTAATTTAGCGATTCAAATAGTGTATCGCTATTTTAAGAAAAATTAATATTATAAAATAAAATTATGAAATAAAAATATTGCGACGCAATTCATTGCGTCGCAATGTTTTTTAAAAAATTAATTATGTTAAATAGCGACGCATTAGTGACACAATAAACCAAAAAATTAAAAAAATAATTTTTAATTTCGCAACGCAAGTATTGCGTCACAATTTTTTTAAAAAATAAAACATTGCGACGCAACAAGGTGCATCGTAATTATTTAAAAAAAATTAATATTTATAAATAATTATGAAATAAAAATATTGCGACGCAACTTGCGTCGCCATTTTTTAAAAAAAATTAATTATGTTAAATAGCGACGCAATAGCGATGCAATAAATCAGAAAATTAAAAAAATAATTTTATTTTAGCGATGCAAATAATGCATTGCAATTTTTTTAAAAAAAATTAAATTTTATAAAAATAAATAAAAGATAAAAAATTAAAAATAAAATATTGCGATGCAATGAAATGCGTCGCAATTATTTTAAAAAAATTAATTTTGTTACATGCATTGGATCGATCGTCGCCGACTGGGATCATGGCTTGGATCGATCACAACCGTCAGATCATCGCCGATCGGATTGATCGCAACGGTCCGAGATCGATCGTCGCCGATCGGGATCATAACTTGGATCGATCGCAACCGTCGAATTATCGCCGATCGGATTGATCGCAACGGTCCGAGATCGATCGTCGCCGACCGGGATCATCGCTTGGATCGATCACAACCATCGAATTGCCGCCGATCGGATTGATCGCAACGGTTCGAGATTGATCGTCGCTGATCGGGATCATGGCTTGGATCGATTGCAACTGTCGGATCATCGCCGATCGAATTGATCGCAATGGTCCGAGATCGATCGTCGCCGACCGGGATCATGGCTTGGATCGATCGCAACCGTCGGATCGTCGCCGATCGGATTGATCGCAACGATCCAAGATCGATCATTGCCGATCAGGATCATGGCTTGGATCGATCGCAACCGTCGGATCATCGTCGATCAAATTGATCGCAATGGTTCAAGATTGATCATCGCCGACCGGGATCATGGCTTGGATCGATCGCAACCGTCGGATCATCGCCGATCGGATTGATCACAATGGTTCGAGATCAATCATCGCCGACCGAGATCATGGCTTGGATTGATTGCAACCGTCGGATCATCACCGATCGGATTGATTGCAACGATCTGAGATCGATCGTCGCCAATCGGGATCATGGCTTGGATCGATCGCAACAGTCTGAGATCGATCGTCGCCGATCGGGATCATGGCTTGGATCGATCGCAACCGTCGAATCGTCACCGATCGGATTGATCGCAACGGTTCGAGATTGATCATCGCCGATCGAAATCATGGCTTGGATCGATCGCAACCGTCGGATCATCGCCGATCAGATTGATCGCAACGGTCTGAGATTGATCATCGCCGACCGGGATCATGGCTTGGATCGATCGCAATCGTCGGATCATCGCCGATCGGATTGATCGCAACGGTCCGAGATCGATCATCGCCGATCGGGATCATGCCTTGGATCGATCGCAATCGTCAGATCGTCATCGATCGGATTGATCGCAACGGTCCAAGATCGATCGTCGCCAATCGGGATCATGGCTTGGATCGATCGCAACCGTCAGATCGTCGCCGATCGGATTGATCGCAACGGTCCGAGATCAATCGTTGCTAATCGGGATCATGGCTTGGATCGATCATAACCGTCGGATGTTATAAAAAATAAATGTTATAAAAAAAAAATGTTATAAAATATTAAAAATAAAACATTGCGACACAACCAAGTGTGTTACAATTATTTTTAGAAATTTAATTTTTTTAAAATATAATTATGAAATAAAAATATTGTGATGCAAATTAGTGCGTCGTAATTTTTTTAAAAAATAAATTATGTTAAATAGCGATGCATTAGTGACGCAATAAACCAAAAAATTTAAAAAATTAATTTTAATTTAGCGACGCAAGTATTGCGTCGTAATTTTTTTTTAAAATAAATATTATAAAAAAATTAAAAATAAAACATTACGGTGCAACTAGGTGCATCGTAATTAATTTTAGAAAACTTATTTTTTATAAAAATAATTATGAAACAAAAATATTGCGACGCAAATCAGTGCGTCGCAATTTTTTTTAAAAAAAATAAATTATGTTATAAATAGCAACGCAATAAATCAAAAAATTAAAAAAAATTAATTTAGCGATGCAAGTATTGCATCACAATTTTTTTAAAAAAATTAAATGTTATAAAAAATATTAAAAATAAAACATTGCGATGCAATCACGTGCGTCGCAATTATTTTAAAAAACTAATTTTTATAAAATATAATTATGAAATAAAAATATTGCGATGCAATCAGTGCATTGTAGTTTTTTTAAAATAATAAATTATGTTAAATAGTGATGCATTAGCAACGTAATAAATCAGAAAATAAAAAAAATTTAATTTAGCGACGCAAGTATTGCGTCGCAATTTTTTTAAAAAAAATATGTGTTATAACGCAACCGTATGCATCGCAATTATTTTCAAAAAAATTAATTTTTATAAAATATAATTATGAAATAAAAATATTGTAACGCATTAGCGATGCATTTTCCTAGAAAATTTAAAAATTTCCTGCCGGTCATTGCCACCAAATTAGCGACACATTAGCGACGCATTTATTTGCGTCGCTAATTTTCCCAGAAAAATAAAAAAAATTTGCCGCCGGCCAATATAGCGATGGATTAGTGATGCATAATTGCGTTGCTAATCCATAATAAATTAAAAAAAATTAGCGAGGGATTAGCAACGCAAAATTGTGTCGCTAATCCCTAATATATAAACTGAGTCGCGCCCGGCACCCCCCCCTCCCCACAGCCTCTTCTTCTTCCTCTTCTTGCCCTAACCCGCTGTCCCCTCCTCTGGCTCCCCCCACCCCCTCCCCCGGTGCTAGGAACCCACCGTCGGCGCCCCCCCCCCCCCCCGGGCGCAAGAAACCCCCGGCGGCGTCCCCCTTTTAGCGAGGTAAGCCCCCATTTAAAAAAAATGTCGGGGTGGGATTTTCCCCCCACCCCTCAGGC
The DNA here is from genome assembly GCA_900491605.1 of Calamus simplicifolius. NCBI lineage: Eukaryota > Viridiplantae > Streptophyta > Magnoliopsida > Arecales > Arecaceae > Calamus > Calamus simplicifolius. Next base: position 13,996 of record UESW01003443.1, read on the forward strand.
CACAGCCACGGCGGTGGCCGTGGCTGTCGTCTCAGGCCGTGGCCGTGGCCGACGGTTTGCCTGGCCACGGTGTCCAGGCCACCGTTTTTTTAAAAAAAAATGTCGGGGTGAGGTTTTTCCCCCACCCCTGAGGCCACAACCACGGCATTTTTTAAAAAAAATTATCGGGGTGGGGTTTTTCCCCCACCCCTGAGGCCATGGCCACAGCGGCCGTGGCCGGCAGTGGCCTGGCCACGGTGGCCAGGCCACCATTTTTTTAAAAAAAATGTCAGGGTGGGGTCTTTCCCCCACCCCTGAGGCCGCGGCCGTGGGGTCTTTCCCCCACCCCTGAGGCCACGGCCACGGCCGCAGCCGGCGGTGGCCTAGCCACGATGGCCAGGCCATCGTTTTTTTAAAAAAAATGTCGGGGTGGGGTTTTTCCCCCACCCCTGAGGCCACGGCCACGGCGGCAGCTATAGCCGTCGTCTTAGGCATGGCCGGTGGTGGCCTGGCCACGGTGGCCAGGCCACCATTTTTTTAAAAAAAAAATGTCAGGGTGGGGTCTTCCCCCACCCCTAAGGCCACGGCCACGGCCGCGGCCGTGGCCGGCGGTGGTGTTAGGGTCCTCGGTCAAGGACTCCAAAACATTCACCAACTCCTTCGCGCGATCCGCTCCAACACCACAATCGATCCTCCCGAACCGTTTCCAGTAACACACGAGCGTGGTAATTAGGATCTAAACACAAGAAATAAAGAATGCCTCACTGTTATTACGAAGAACGTGGTCTCAGGATTATTAGTCCTTCGAACCACCAGAACACAAGAACACTCGTACAAGGGTTATTAGCCCAAGCACGCCCAAACTTAAGAGGTTATCAGCCCCCAAGTTTACTGGCATAAACGTGCCTATGCCTGGCCAACATTCATAAGCTCTCTAAGCTTACAAAATACAACTCCCCCCCTATTGCTCCTGAGGAGTGCTTATATAGGCATCCTCAAGAGCTTCCAAATCCTACCAACCCAATCAAATCAAATCTAAATCAAATCTTCAAGATTCTAAGGAAACAATTTGAAACAATTCCTAGAATCAAGGAGATTTGACGATACATGCCTAAAACAACTTAACTGAAAAGGAAACTAATCTTCTAGAGTTTAGGAGAAACATCCTAAATCTAGATGATATGATTTATTCAATCACTCCCCACAAGGAAATCAATCTCTGAAGATATCTCCATAATGCACTTGATCTCGCCGCCGTCCGCCGCCCTACATGGTGGCGTCGCCGCCATTCTCCTCCATGGGTGGTGATGCTCCTCCGACTCCCCAGGCCATGCTCGTTACATCCCGCTCGGTCACCGCTAAGACTGGTGGTGCTCCATCGCCGGAGGTGGCTGCTGTGGGTAGCCACTCTTGATCATCTGCTACTGGTTGGCTAGGCTGGTGGCCAAAGTCTTGCTGTGGCACTTTGTCAAGGCAAGTCTGGGTGCTGGCCCTGGGCTTGCCATGGCATGGCTGTGGTGCTTCGGCCGTGTGCGCTATGGGCATGTCATGTGCTTCGACTGTGCTTGCTGTGGGCATGTCAGGGGCGCCCATAAGTGTCACTGGGGCCGCATCTCGCAACTTATCCTCCCCATCGTGGCCGTGTAGGCCATGGTCTTCGCTTGGGATCCTTTCATTCTCCCTTCCATTAAGTGTACCCTTGTCCTCAAGGGTAAATTGTGGGAACCTTAAGGCTATGTCATCATAATCCTCCCAGGTTGCTTCCTCTCTAGGTAGCCCTTTCCATTGCACCAATACTCTCCAGATCTTCCTTCTAATCCTCCCACGTGGCACCATTTTGTATTCAAGAATCGTTGCGGGCTGTAGTAGCATTCTACCTTCCTCATCGAAGGAAGGCAATTCCTCTACAATCAAGCTAGGATCCCCAACTCGTCTCTTGAGGAGAGACACATGAAACACTGGATGAAGTCTTGAGGTTGGTGGTAATTCCAGCCGATACGCAACTTCTCCGACACGGGCAGCCACTTTAAATGGCCCATAGTACCTTTTCTCTAGCTTGTAGCTTGCCTTTCTCTTCATTGTCTTTTGGCCATAGGGTTGAAGCTTCAAGTACACAAAGTCCCCGGGCTCAAACCCTTCTAGCCTTCTCCTTTTATCATAATATTTCTTCATGCTCGATTGGGCCTTCTTAAGCTCCCTCTTTGCCTTGGCTAGTATCTCGTCTCTAGTGATCAAGGCTTCCTCCACTTCCGCATTCTTAGCCGTACCCCTCTCATAAGCCACCAAGGTAGAAGGCTTCCTTCCATACACCACTTCAAATGGGCTAAGTGTGATGGAAGAGTGGTATGTTGTATTATACCAATATTCTGCCCATGACATGTAGTCCATCCACCTTGCTTGCTCATCATGGCAATAGCATCTCAAGTATTGTTCCAATGTACGGTTGACCACCTCTGTTTGGCCATCGGTCTGCGGATGGTATGAAGAACTTGTCTTCATTTTGCTCCCTTGCAGTGTAAACACTTCCTTCCAAAAGGAGCTCATGAACACGATCCCGGTCCGTAACAATGGTTCTAGGGAAACCATGGAGCTTCGCCATGTTGTCCACAAAGGCCTTAGCCACACTCTTCATTGTAAATGGATGCTTAATGGGTATGAAGTGAGCATACTTACTTAAGCGATCCACACCACCAAGATCACTTCGTACCCTTGACTTGCGGGCAAGCCCTCCACAAAATCTATGGACAAGTCTTCCCATATAGCTTCCGGTATGGGTAAGGACTGCAAGAGACCCGTAGGGGCCTTCGTATCATGTTTGGTCTTTTGACACACGTCACATTCTGCCACCCACTTCTTCACACTTCTCGCCCTCCCAATAGAAAAAATGCTTGATCCTCATATAGGTCCTAAGCCATCCCGAATGACCACCTTCTTTGCTATGGTGGAAGTGAGTGAGAATCTCCTTCCTCAGGTTTGGTACGTCGGGCACATAGACATAGGACTTGTAGTAGATAAGCCCATCACGCCATTTGAATCTGGTCACCCCAATTACATGGACTCTCAAGCTTCTCTATGATCTCTTGAGACCTTGCATCCAACTCCACGGCCTCTCTAAGCTTGTCCCATATCCTCATTCAGCTCCACTCAAGGCCATATGTTCAGCCTCATCTTCATACAAAGTCCACATCATTGGACTTCCCTCCTTCCTTGACAACGCATCAGCCACCTTATTCTCCTTGCCGGGCTGATATATAATGTCATACTCGAATCCCAGAAGCTTCACAAGAAACTTCTGTTGCTCTGGCGTCACGATCTTTTGTTCTAGCAAGTGTCTTAATGCTTGTTGATCGGTCACTATAGTGAACTTTCTTCCCAAAAGGTAAGGTCTCCACACCTTCACCGCATGCACAACCGCCAACATTTCTCTTGCATAAGTGCTCCATGCTTTCTTCATTGGCCCTAAGGCCTTGGAGATATAAGCTATGGGCCTCCTTTCTTGAGCTAGTACCGCCCCAATCCCTTCTCCACTTGCATCAGTATATACTTCAAATGGTTTCTTGAAGTCGGGCAAGGCCAAGACAGATGTCTTGGTCATGGCTCTCTTCAAGTTCTCAAAAGCTCTCCTTCCGTCTTCGTCCACTCGAAGCCCTCCTTTTTTAGCATGGAGGTAAGTGGCTTGGCTATCAATCCATAGCCTTGCACGAACCTTCGATAGTAGCCCGTCAAACCAAGGAATCCTTGTAGAGCTAACACATCCTTGGGTAAGGGCCAATCCACCATAGCTTCCACCTTCCGCTGGTCCACTTTTACTCCTTGGCCCGATATGATGTGGCCAAGGTACTCCAGCTCTTCTTGCATAAAGCACATTTTGGAAGCCTTGATGAAAAAGTGGTGCTCCTTCAAGATCATCAATACTCGCTCCAATTGCTCCAAGTGTTCCTCCACATTCTTTGAGTACACCAAGATGTCATCGAAGAATACTAATACAAACTTCCTCAAGAATGGCTTAAATATGGCATTCATAGCTGTTTGGAAAGTTGAGGGGGCATTGCACAACCCAAAAGGCATCACTAGGTACTCAGTGTGGCCGGAATGAGTCCTAAATGCCGTCTTGTGGGTATCTTCCTCTTTCATCGGATTTGATGGTATCCGGCCCTTAAATCCAGCTTGGTGAACACATGAGCCCTATGCAACTCATCAAGCATCTCATCCACTGTTGGTATGGGAAATCTATCCCTCACTGTTGCCTCATTCAATGCTCGGTAGTCGGTGCAAAAACATCAACTTCCATCCTTCTTCCTCACAAGCAACACCGGTGATGAAAAGGGACTAGTGCTTGGTCGAGTGCTTGGTCAAATCAAGCCACTAGCCAACATCTCCTCCACTTGTCTTTCGATCTCACCCTTTTGAAAGTGAGCATACCGGTATGGTGGCACATTCACCGGTTTGCTCGCATCTTTCAGCACAATGCGATGATCAAATTTCCTATTTGGTGGTAATGAAGTAGTAGGTACCTCCAATACTTCCTTATGTCTTTCTAAAACCGTCTTCACACCTTGGGGCAGCTCCTCATTTCCATCACTATGCTTCTCTTCTTGCCCTTCATCTCCTTGGTTTTGGCCCATCACTATGGCAAAGCAATGAGCCCCACCCTTGCATAGTTTCTCAAACATATTGGCCTCGTAAGGCCTTGGCTCTTTTGATGCTAAAGCTGTCCACGTCCTCTTCTTCCCTCCAAGCTTGAACTCCAAAGTCATCTTCTCATAGTCGGTGACGACCTTGCCAATGCCTCTTAGCCATGCATTGCCCAAGACAACATCTAGCCCCACCAATGAGAGTACGTGAAGATCAACCGCTATACGGATGCCTTGGACATTCATCTTCATGGTTCGCACTACCATCTCGCACCTTAGCTTTTTCCCGTTTGCCACCTTTACATCGAATGGCTCTACTTCTTCCCCATGCAATCCCACCTTAGAAAGGATGCAGGAATTGATGAAGTTGTGGGTAGACCCACTATCCACCAATAATGTCATTTCATGCTTGCCAACCCAAGCCATAAGTCGCATGGTTGAGGGCTTTTGTACGCCGGACATGGCATTGAGACTCAACTCGGCTTCCTCACTTTCCTCATCGCTAGAGGACTCCTCATGCCCGTGCTCTTCCTTACTTGTCTTCCCCAATTGCTCCTCCTCTATCCCGATCATACACATGACCTTGGCTTTCTTGCATTGGTGATCACGGCTCCATTTTTACCACATTTGAAGCATAAGCCCTTCTTTATGTACTCATCAAGCTCCTCACGACTAAGCTTCTTGACTTCCTTCCCTTTGTTCCTTGAATCTCCCGTAGTCCCCTCCTTTCCTTTCGAAGACCCCATGGAATACAAGGGTTTATAAACCTTGTTAGCCACTTGGTCCTTGACGCGTCTTTTCTCGAAGTGATTACTTTCTTCAAGGATTTCAGCCATCCTCATTGCTTCTTGCAGCCTAGTGGGCTGCTTCAACTTGAGCTCCTTGGCAATCCATGGTTTTAGACCATCCATGAAAGTACCGATAAGTGCCTCCTCAGACCAACCCCTCACCAAGGTTTGGAGTTGTCGAAATTCCTCCACATACGCATGCACCTTGCCATCTTGCTTGAGCTTAGCTAGCTGGCCATGATGGTTGATAATGGGCGAAGGCCCAAATTGCATAAGCAGCTCCCTCTCAATGTCGTCCACTCGAGCCTTCTTCTTCCTTCTCATATTGGGCCCGTATCTATCTCCACCATTTGCTTGCCTTCCCATCAAGGAAGAAACATGTTGTGGCCACTCTCTCTGTCCTTGGTACTTCATATATATGAAAATAGTGGTCCGCCTTATCGAGCCACTCATGAGGGTCACCACCATTGAACTTAGGGAAGTCAATTTTTGATCTCCTTGGTCCTCGGTTGTTAAACCGATTTCCATCATCATCTTCATAGTTACCTCCACGGTAAAGTGACATTCTAGGTCCTCGGTGGTTAAACCGATTTCCTTCATCTTCATCATGATAGTGGTGGTCTCTTCTCGGTCTCTCATGTCTTCTAGCTTCTTCATGGATCCGGCCATAGGGCATTTCTTCCCCATACCGACTCCCACCGAATCTTTCCTCCATCCTTGCATGGTTATCAACATCACGGTCAGACTCCTCCTCTCACAACCACCTTTCCACTACCTCGTGCTCATTCTCCACATGCCTGCCCAATCTAAGAGGTTGCCTTAGTCTAGGCTCTCCCCTTGTGGACTTAGAAATGTGAGTTTTCCTCCCATCAACGAGTTGCTCCTCTTCCACCCTTGGGGTTTGTTCGCGGTTGGCCCCATTCGCTCCTCCTCCAAGTCTTGCCAATATTGCTTGCAAGTCTCGTCTCATACCTTCCACCGCCTTCATGTTCTCCTCCGTAGCATTAGTGACGGAAGTGATGGCTCCTTGCATGTGAGTCATGTTGGTGGTAGTCTCCACCATCTGCTCCTTCATCCAAAGAGTGGATGACTCCAAAGCTTCAAAGCGGTCTCGGTTGGATGGAAAAGTACTTGATCCGCCTCTATTGGAATATGGGCTGCAACAACAAGTCCAACCTTGGGTTCTCTCCAAAATGAAGATCGAACCCCCTCCCACGAAGAACTTTGCACGGACAACTTCCGACCTTGGATTCTCTCCAGAAGAAGATCGAACCCCCACCTCAAATAATAACTTCAACAAGAACAAACAACTTCTAACTATAACAATCTCAATGAAGAGAACCAAAGTAAGGTTTGCTCGTGATTACCCCGCTTGAAGCGTAGATATCTTCAAGCAACTCATCTCAATGAAAGCACCAATTTGTTAGGGTCCCCGGTCAAGGACTCCAAAACATTCACCAACCACTCCAACACCACAATCGATCCTCCCGAACCGTTTCAGTAACACACGAGCACGGTAATTAGGATCTAACACACACAAAATGAAGAATGCCTCACTGTTATTACGAAGAACGTGGTCTCAGGATTATTAGTCCTTCGAACCACCAGAACATAAGAACACTCATACGAGGGTTATTAGCCCAAGCACGCCCAAACTTAAGAGGTTATCAGCCCCCAAGTTTACTGGCATAAACGTGCCTATGCCTGACCAACATTCATAAGCTCTCTAAGCTTACAAAACATAACTCCCCCCTATTGCTCCTGAGGAGTGCTTATATAGGCATCCTCAGGAGCTTCCAAAATCCTACCAACCCAATCAAATCAAATCTTGATCAAATCTTCAAGATTCTAAGGAAACAATTCGAAACAATTCCTAGAATCAAGGAGATTTGACGATACATTCCTAAAACAACTTAACTGAAAAGGAAACTAATCTTCTAGAGTTTAGGAGAAACATCCTAAATCTAGAAGATATGATTTATTCAATCATTCCCCACAAGGAAATCAATCTCTGAAGATATCTCCATAATGCACTTGATCTCGCCACCGTCCGCTGCCCTATACGGTGGCGTCGCCGCCATTCTCCTCCATGGGTGGTGATGCTCCTTTGACTCCCCAGGCCATGCTCGTTACATCCCGCTCGGTCACCGCTAAGACTGGTGGTGCTCCGTCGTCGGAAGTGGCTGCTTTGGGTAGCCACTCTTGATCATCTGCTACTGGTTGGCTAGGCTGGTGGCCAAAGTCTTGTTGTGGCACTTTGTCAAGGCAAGTCTGGGTGCTGGCCCTGGGCTTGCCATGGCATGGTTGTGGTGCTTCGACCGCGTGCACTATGGGCATGTCATGTGCTTCGGCCGTGCGCGTTGTGGGCATATCAGGGGCGCCCATAAGTGTCACTGGAGCCGCATCTCGCAACTTATCCTCCCCGTCGTGGCCGTGAAGGCCATGGTCTTCGCTTGGGATCCTTTCAGGTGGCCTGGCCACGATGGCCAGGCCACCATTTTTTTTAAAAAAAAATGTTGGGGTGGGGTTTTTCCCCACACCTGAGGCCACAGCCACGGCGGTGGCCGTGGCTGGCGGTGGCCTAGCCACGGTGGCCAGGCCACCATTTTTTTAAAAAAAATGGATGGGGTGGGGTTTTTCCCCCACCCCTGCTGTTTCTGGCCACAGCCGCGGTCGTGACCATGGTCTTAGAGGATGGGGATTTTTTTCATTCATTATGAATTTTTTTATTTAATTTATTTATGTTTATGAACTCAATTTTATATGAAATATTAGAGAAATTTGCATGTAATCTATAATCTTATAATGCATAATTTGATATTTGCATAATATTTGATATATTTAAAATTTATATATTTAGATTTATAAATGTCTTGTGTTATCGAATCTATTTATTTTTTAAAATATTGTTCATGATATATTATTAGAATGCTTATCATGCAATTTATATGGTTTTGATAGTTTAGCTGATTAAATTTTTAATGAATTTATATTTCTTTATTACCTGTTATATTTTGACTTAGCAAATTTTAAATATTTAGTTTTTAAATATTGTCATAATCATTTCTTAGCAAATTAGAAAAAAATTTAGAGTATTCATGTTCTTCAGTTGAAAGAAATTTGATATAGCAAACCATAATTTGATATAATTCCTCAAATTCTAAACCAACCAATCAAAATAAATTTGATATCATGAAGGAAAAATGATATAGCTCATTTAGAACTAAATTTAATGCAAGAATATTAATTTGATATAGTGAACTTAGATTCAAGTACTGAAAGAATATAACTCCTCCTAATAAAAGAATTTGAGACAAGAGCATAGCTTTTATGTGATTTGAGTTATTAGATTGAATCGGATTTAGTTTAGGCCAAGTTGAATCCATTTTTACTTATCTAAAGTAAATCCATATGACATACATACTATGTCAAGTTTGTTCTTTGATTTTTCATATTATTTCTCACAGCACTATAACCTTTAGACCCGTTTGAGACTTTGTAAGACTTAGTCTTGTAAATTCTCAAATTGTCCTAGTGGACAGTTTGAGATTATTTTTTGTGATATGTTTGTCTGCTATTTATCATCGTTAGTTGAGCTTGCAGTTTGTATATCCTCATACGTTCTCCTAGTATGGCATATAAGCCACACATTTAGGAGAACATAAGGGGAATTGCTGCCGAAATTTTAACGTAAATGATGATAATTTCGAGCAGAATAACATATCGCATAAAATAATCTTGAATGGGATAGGGCCTTATCTAAGTCCTAGTGGAGTGAAAGTGGAATTCATTTAGGACACTTGCTTACTTGTGAAGTCTAATGATTGAATGGACCCCGGTCCTGGGCCTCGGTCCTGGATAGCACGTCAAGGATCGTAGCCATAGCCCGGCCTTGATTTATCAGTATAATTAAAGAGGCACAATATTTTTTATTTAGCTTAGATGTGTAAAAGAATTAATCTATTGCTATAATGACTAATGCAAAATTAAATTGTTGTCTCCTTTAATGGTTTACCATGAATTGTATAAGTTGGTCAAAAATGAGCGGAGCTCGCTCGTGGATGTATGTAAGGTTAAAAGATGGGTTGCTTAATCCAGATTTTCTGAATAGATTGGAAGAATTTATAGCATTTGCATGTAGTCAACCCGAATGGATGGATGGGACTAGGATCAGGTGCCCCTGCAACTTACGCAAGTGTCAGAATAAAGCCTATAGAGATGTTGAAACTGTGAAGGTGCACTTGTGTAAAAAGGGGTTTGTTCCTGGGTACAATGTTTGGAACTGTCATGGTGAAACTGAGGAGATGTTTGCAACTGTCACTAGCCAAGAAGTGTCAAATCCTATTGATGAACCATTTGTAAATTTAAACACATAGAAGAAATGGTGATGAATGCATTGGGTAACGAATTCAATCAGAATACATTTATGGAAGAACCAAATCCAGATGCACAACAATTTTATGATATGTTGTGTTCTGCAAATCAAGAATTGTATCCTAGTTGTGAGAGTCATTCCCAATTGTCTATGGCTGCTCGGTTGTTGAGTATTAAGGCAGAACATCGATTATCAGAAAAGGCATTCAATGCTGTAGCTGGGTTAATGAAGGAAGTTTTGCCAAATCATAATGTTGTAGCAGACAGTTTTTACTCAACGAAGAAGTTATTGCGTGGCCTTGGACTCTTAGTTAATAAGATCGATTGTTGCTTGAACAATTGTATGATATATTGGGATGAAGACTCAGAGCTGAGATGGTATAAGATTTGCAGGCAATCGAGGTACAAAAATGGCGAAGGGGGAGCTAGTACAAGTAGAAGGAAAAGTGTGCCTTACAAGAGGATGCATTACTTCCCTCTTACTCCACGCCTCCAGATATTATACAGATTTGAGACTACATCTTCTAATATGAGATGGGATGCCAAACATGAATCTAAAGAAATGAAATGCGACATCCATCAGATTCAAAAGCTTGGAAGCATTTCAATGAAAATCATCCTGATTTCGCAGAAGAAATAAGGAATGTAAGATTAGGTCTTTGTACCGATGGCTTCCAACCGTTTGGTCAAGCGGGGCAATAATATTCATGTTGGCCTATAATACTGACTGTATATAATCTTTCACCGTGGAAGTACATGAAAGATACTGCAATATTTTTGACAGTTTTGGTTCCAGGACCATCAAATCCAAAAGAGAAGACTGATGTCTTCTTACAACCGCTGGTAGTCGAATTAAAAATGTTGTGGGAAACAGGAGTTATAGTCTATGACATTTCTATGAAACAAAATTTCATCATGAGAGCTGCTTTGATATGGACAATCAGTGACTTTTCGGCATATGCAATGTTATCTGGTTGGAGCACTTCTGGGCGTCTGGCATACCCTTATTGCATGTATGATTCAGATGCATTTACATTGCAAAAGAGTGGTAAGCAGTCATGGTTTGATAATCATAGAAAGTTCTTGCCTTTGAATCATCCTTATAGGCGGAACTTGATCGCCTTTCGGAAGAACAAAGCAGTCACAAAATTTGCCAAACCGGTTAGGTCTGGCATAGATATATTGATACTATAGAGCATTTGGGGTTAAGGTATGCTTGGGAACCAGATGCAGATAGAATAAATGGTTGTATATGTAAAGAACATAACTGGAAGAAGCGGAGCATTTTTTGGGATTTGCCGTATTGGAGCACAAATCTCATCATGCATATTGAGAAAATTTTCTTTGATAACATATTTAACACGGTACTAAACATCCTGGGAAAAACCAAAGACACTGCAAAGTCAAGAGAAGAACTTAATCAGTATTGCAGAAGAGGTGATTTGAGAAGGAATGCTGACGGGACTATCCTAAAGCCTGTTACACTCTTGACAAAAATTTACGAGAAGTTTTATGTAACTGGATTAGAGGATTAAAATTTCCTGATGGTTATGCTTCAAATATCGGTAGGTGTGTGGACATGCATAAGCTCAAGTTGTTTGGCATGAAGAGTCATGACTGTCATGTTTTCATGCAACGGTTATTACCCATAGCTTTTCGTGAGTTGCTTCCGCAACATGTCTGGAAGGCATTGACAGAGCTCAGCTTGTTCTTTAAGGAGTTATCTGCCGCAGTCATTACTTCTGCATCCATGGAAAGGCTTGAGGAGGAAATTCCAATTATTTTATGCAAGCTGAGCAAATATTTCCTCTAAGTTTTTTTGACTCAATGGAGCATTTACCGGTTCACTTGCCATACGAAGCACGTATAGCTGGTCCCGTGCAGTATCGCTGGATGTATCCTTTCGAGAGGTAAACACCCAAATCATAATACATGTTGACATTTCAAATATTATTTTATTTATGCAAGGAAATTGGTTTATTTTATTTTCAACTTTACATATAGGTATCTTAAGAAGTTAAAAAATAATGTGCGGAATAAGGCAAGGGTTGAAGGTTCTATATGCAATGCACACTTGGTTGAAGAAGTTTCAGCTTTTGCCTCGCATTACTTTGAGGGTCACGTTCATACGAGGACCCAAATCTTGGTCGTAACGATGACATATGTGTGGACGAAGGAGAACCTAATGACGGTAGAATATCAATATTTAAAAGTATCGGCCGTTCATTTGGGAGGCAGAAGTCAAGACAATTAAGCGATGTGGAGTATAATGCAGCACATTATTACATCCTAATGAACTGTAGAGAAGTCGACCCATACATTGAGTAAGTATACGTATACTTCATTAATTGCTTAATTAGAACTTCTACTTTAAATTGTAAAATACCATACTATTTAATTGCTAACAAAAGTTTTAATTTTATAATCCCTTAAGGATGTATTGTGATAGACAACGACAGATGGATCCCAGCATCAGTCAACTTGCCATTGGGCAGAAGTTAGAAACGGAGTTCGCTTATTGGTTTTATGAATTTGTGAGTACTATCACTCAATCAATTACAATAATGGCTTTTATTTTTCGAATTGATTGTGAATAGCTTATTAATTTATAGGTAAACGGTCCATGGTTCACAACCGACAATATTTTCATTAAATGTCTAGCGCAGTGGCCATTGAAGACCGTAACTACCTATACTGGCTATTTTGTTAATGGATACAAATTTCAAATTGAACGACTAGCATCTTCAAGAGGGACGCAGAATTGGGGCGTATGTGTTAAAGGAGAAAGTGCTGGAGCAAATATGCAGGATTATTATGGAAAGTTAGTAGAGGTGGTCGAAGTTGAATATCCCGGTTGGCCTATGAAACGAACTGTATTGTTTCGTTGTGATTGGTTTGATCCGACAATTCCTGTCGGTAAAAGGGTTCATAACGACTACAATCTAGTTGAAGTAAACCATCGACGAAGATTGCAGAAATATGAACCATTCATCCTTGCATCCCAAGCTCAGCAAGTGTTTTACTGCGGATATCCAAGTTTGCGCAACGACAAGCGAGATTGGTGGGCTGTTTCTAAAATCGTTCCACGTTCAACAATCATATTAGATGAGAGTTCATCAAGTCAATCAACTGAGTGCCCTGCATTTCAAGAGGATGAGATGGAAATGCATGCAATTGAGGACGACACAAGGGCTCCTGAAACATCACTTAGAGATCCAAATGGTGATGTCCAAGAAATTGAGGATGCAAATGTTCGGTTTCCTTCCGATGATAATGAAACTGAATCACAGTCCGATACGGCATCGGATGTTGAACCACATTTCACGAAACAAATGACACTGATTAAAGATATAGGTTCATTCAATTTCGATTTATTTTTATAAGTGTTAAATTTTTATGTTTATTAATTATTCGTAATTATATTGCATTGCATTAATCTTTAGTATTTACAGTATGACGGACCGAGGTAGATCTACCCTTGACGGACATAGCCCTGCTGCGTCACATCCCACTACCAGCCCTGACGCACGGACTTCCGCCTCTCCAGGCATCGACGCTCATCCTGTATTTTCTCTACCCGATCGGCACAGACCTCTGAGAGTTCTTCTTTGGCCGGCACCGTACTTCGATTGGATGCTGATGGGTTGTAAGTATATACTAATTGTAACTATATGTTTATGTTTTTAAGTTAATTACTTATTTTAATTAGTTTTTTTAACAGCTTTATTGAGCAGCATACTGTATCGAGCCGGATCAGCTCTATATTTCAGAGCCGTGCTGATCCCAGTGGCTACGATTGGCACGATGTATCTGCGGCCACGAGGGAGTTTTATTTTTCATAGTTTTATTTTTCCATCAGGGCTCCAGTTTGCGTGGTTTTGTAATATTCCTCCCGAGCAGATAGACGACATTCGGAGATCTATCAAGGAGGAAGTTCGCTAGAAGGTTCGGGAGGAGCTTGCAGAGATGAGAGACCAGATGCGTCAGATGTAGGATTTAGTTCGTCTCCTGTCGCAGGGTTCAGTCCAGCCTCCACAGCCGCCTGCGGATACATGATATTTTTTTCACAACTTGATGTATTTTTTTATTTTTTTTTTTTATGAAAATTTTAAATAATTAATAAATAATTTTTTATCTATTTTTAAAATTTTGTAATGATTGTTTTGGTCAATTGTATTAGCAAGTTTATTTTATTTTTTTATTTTTAAATAAATAAATTAATTTACTTTAAAAATTAAAATAAATTTAGTTTATTTTTAAAAAAAAAAAATTAATTAGCGACGCTATTTTCTATTGCAATTAATTTTAAAAAATTAAAATTTATGTTATTTTAATTTTTTTAAAAAATAAATTAATTAATTAGCGATGCAATTGTGACAAGATTTTTTGTCACAAATATTTTAAAAAATTTATTTTTAAAGTAGCGGCACATTTAGGGGCATCGCAATTATTTTTAAAAAATTAAAATTATTTTATTTTATTTTTTAAAAAAAATTAATTAATTAATTAGCGACGCTATTTATTGTTGCAATTAATTTAAAAATAAAAATTATTTTATTTAATTTTTTTTAAAAATAAAGAAATTAATTAGCGATGCAATTGCGATGATTTTCTGTCATAAATATTTTTAAAAAATTTATTTTTAAAGTAGCGATGCATTTAGTCTGCGTCGTAATATTGCGATGCATTTATAAGCGTCGCAATATATTGCGACGCATTTAGGGCGTCGCAGAGAGTCGCTGTTAAGCGACGCAATTACGATAAATTTAAATTGCGACGAACATTTTAGCGACGCCTTTATTGCATCGCTAATGCATCGCTATAGCTTGTTTAGCGATGCATTAGCGACGCATTTGGGCGTTGCTATATTTAATTTTTCTTGTAGTGTCACCTTCGGATGCCTCCACCACAGTCTCACCAGTTCAAGCCTAAAGCTTCTCGCCATCAGAAAGGATCTTCATCTAAACCTTCTATTATTTCCTTTGATCATGATAAGTAGACTTATAAGCTTGTCTTGTATTTTGAAACCTATCCTACTGATGTAGTTTGCTATAAAACATGTTGGTTTGAATTAAGCCACTGCTATTTGTATCAATGTTTAATTATGCACTCATGTTATCTTAATATATTATATCTCTCTCTCTTTCTTAATTTCTTTAACGATGTCTAAGGTTTTGGCCGGCTTTCTCCTCTCTATCAGGTAACTAATTAAGCCATTGGCAGTTGTTGCAAATTAATTCAGCAATCGCTTGCCAATCTTAGTTCATGCTATTCCATTTATATATTTATCTCATCCTTTCTGATATGTTAGTTAATTTATAGTCGGAGGAGGTTTTACAGTATGGCGGTGGAGAGTACATGGACCGTTCCGATGGTGGCAAGGAGGGTGGCAGCTGTGACGGAAGAGGCGACGGCGGTGGCGGCAATGGAGTCCGGTGGCTCAACTAAGAAGGAGATATTCTGGATGAGAGATCTGAAGACAGATTGTTGGATCCCTGAAAACCGGTTCAATGAAGTTGATGACGCTCGATCACTGGTCTTGAATGTCGGGAGAAGAGAGCTGCTTAATCCATGAATCCACGCTCGATCGGAGGGCCTACAAAAAAGTCCCAAGACCGGAGGGGTGCTCCGGTGGGGACCCTCTGTGCTCAAGTCAGCAACCGAGGTCATAACTGAGGGAGAGCTCAGACAAGCTCTTCTTGGGAAGAAAAATGAGTCCTCAGAAAGGGGGAATCCCTCTCTCGGTATTAAGGTAGCCAGTGTATAAGTTTTTTGTACCTGGTTCTTGAGTGGACTTACCCTTTTATAGGTGGTTGACACCTGCACAACCATGTGGAGTTCTGTGAGAAAGGAATGTCCGCTAGGTTCGTGGGGGTTGCGTGAATCTGGGCCGGTTGATGGGTCCTGTCCCATCAGAGAGGAAAGAAACGGCAGTTGGTGGGCTAAGTCCCATCAGTCAGTGGGGCTAACGAATAGTTAGGTATGGTCCCATCGGAGGCGTGACCAGTAGGTAGTTGGGCCTGGCGATGTCAGACGGCGCGGGCCAAAAAGATTGCGACTTGAACTGCCAGGACCGTCCTGGGGCCAACATGGGAAAGTCGGGACCACCTTGACTCTCCTGAGGGCGCCGAGGCCGAGCAGGGCCGACTCGACCGACCTGAAGATGTCGGGGCAGGGCCGATCAGGGATGATCGAGGCCGACTCGGCCGGCTTGGAGATGCCAGGGCCGAGCGGGGCCGACTTGGGAAAGTCAGGGCTAACTCGGCCAGCTTGGAGGTGCCGGGGTCGAGCGGGGCCGACTTGGGGAAGTCGGGGCCGACTCGGCTGACTGGGAGGTGCCGGGGATGAGCGAGGCCGACTTGGGAAGTCAGGGCCAACTCGGCCGACTGGGAGATGCCGGGGCCGACTTGAAAAAGTCGGGGCCGACTCGGCCGGCTTGGAGGTGCCGAGGCCAAGCAGGGCCGACCTAGGAAAGTCGGGTTCAACTCGGCGACTTGGAGGTGCCGGGGCGAGCGGGGCTGACTTGGGAAGTCGGGGCCGACTCGGCCGACTAGGAGGTGCCGGGGCCGAGCGGGGCCGACTTGGGGAAGTCGGGGCTGACTCGGCCGGCTGGGAGGTGTCAGGGCTGAACGGGGCCGACTTGGGGAAGTCGGGACCGACTCGGCCGACTGGGAGGTGCCGGGGCCGAGTGGGGCCGACTTGGGGAAGTCGGGGCCGACTTGGCCGACTGGGAGGTGCCGAAGCTGACTTGGGGAAGTCGGGGCCGACTCGACTGACTTGAAGATGCCGGGGCCGAGCAGGGCCGACTTGGGGATGCCGGGGCCGAGCAGGGCCGACTTGGGAAAGTCGGGGCCGACCAGAGATGGTTGGGGCTGGCTCGACCGACTGGGAGGTGCCGGGGCAGAGCGGGGCCGACTTGGGAAGTCAGGGCTAACTCGGCTGACTTGAAGATGCCGGGGCCGAGCAGGGTCGACTTGGGAAAGTCGGGGCCGACTTGGTCGACTTGGAGATGCCGGGGCGGGGCCACCTTAAGCTTTTGATTTTGCCATGATTGCCCTCGTGGCTACGTCAGCCACATCAGATTCCCCCTCGCCCTGAGCGCGAAGGGCCACGCGCTCGCTGTCCTTTGGGCGAGATGGGTGTGAAAATTCAAAAAATGATTGCCCTTTAGTGCACTTTTAATAGCTTGGTGAGCTGGCGCGTCATCATGAGGCAGTGTTAGTTCGCAGATTTTTCACAATCATGCAGTAGGTGGGGCTGACGTCGACGCCGGACGCCCTAAGGAAAGCGCCCATCGGGGATGGAAAAAGGTAGAGGTTATTATTGTTTCCCCGTTTTCTATGCCCTGCAATTGGTCAGGGATCACGCTCCTCGGGGCAAATCGAGGCAGCACATCTCTGGCACAGGCAAGATTTTTGGCGGACAGCTCGTGGCGCAATAGAAGAGCGCCACATGGCGGGGCCTCGATTATTGTCGTTCGGAAATGGGGGTATAAAAGTGCTTAAAGGGCTCGAGGAAAGCTTTTACACTGCTAACACTTTCTTTCATCTTTTTCTTCTCTGAGTTCCTCTGCAACCTGAGTCCTTCTACCTTCGAGTTCCTTTCGATTCCCAGGTTAGTTTCATCCTTTGTCTCACCCATGGATCGTCGTACTGTTAGGGAGGGTAAGAGGCATGTAGTAGAGTCTTCCCCTTCTGATAGCGAGGACCAAACCTCCTTAGCCCGTCAGGCACCTCGGCCGGTGGGCGAAATTATCATCCGTGATCGACCATTAGCGAACAAACCTCCATCTACCTCATCCTCCCCCCTTAGGGTGATTCTGTGTCCTCCCGCCGCCCGGCTCCACCCTCGACGGTTAGCCTTGATCCAACAGGTCCAGCGGGAGTGGGTTCAACCATGACCCCTGAGGACATAGAGGCTGTTAGGGCTAGGTACCAAATTCCTAGTTTCATCCACCTATCTGCGCCAGGGCCCAAAGATAGAGTGACTTCCGTCCACCCTGGTTGGGTCGCTCTATACGAGGAATTTTTCGGTACGGGCTGCGCCTTCCTTTCCATCCCTTTTTCTTGAACCTTTTAGATAGGTATAGGTTAGTGCCGGCGCAGTTGACTCTGAACTCGATTCGGATCATCTATGCTTTTCTCATTCTTTGCTACTTCCAGGAGGCCCAGCCAGGGCTATCACTGTTCCGGGCTTTCTATAAGCTCCGCCGCCAAGGTGAGGGGGCCTGGTGGGCATTCACCGCCAGGCCGGGTAGAACCTTCCCCCTAGGTCTCCCGTCCAAGATTAAGAAATGGAAGCCCCGATTTCTTTTTGCCCAGATCGAGGGGATGAGGGCTGATTGGAGGGAGCCTGACACAGCTCCAACGATAATGCCACCGTGGGGGAGAGAGACAGGGAACTCTTTACCCATTTGTCATCCTGCCAAATACCTGGCTACAAGGAACTCCTATCCGAGGAGAACCTATTTGAGGCCGAGTTGGCTCCGGCAGTCGGTGAGCACGACGTCTGATTCCTTCTGTCTCGACTAGAAGCTTATTGTATGCTGTTGCTAACATTCATCATTTTTGGGCGCAGCGATGAAGTTTTCCGCCGGTGCGTTTGAAGCTGCCCTGAAGCAAAAGAGGCCGGTGGCTGGCGAGTCGGCAAGACCAGCGAAGAGGGCTCAAAGAAGAGAGCAGGCCGAGCCGGTTTGGGCTACCGAAGCCCCCAAAGCTCCAACGTCTGTGGAGAAGCCGGCCGCAGAAATGCTAGCTAGAGAAGTGGTCCCAGGGCCGGCCTGGACCGAGGTAGAGGAAGGAGAGATCCCGGTCACCACTAAGGCAGCTGTGGTGGTCGTAGATCTTGAAGAAGAAGCCCCTGTCGCTGTTGATGTGCCCAAGGTGGGGCAGGTTACAGTTGCTATCGGCCCTCCGACTGCCGCGGAGCCGAAGACGGAGAGTGCTCCCCCAACTGCCGAAGAGGGGGAGCTAGTCGCCAGGGGGTCCAAGGCTGGACGGAGGCGACTAGGAAGCAGAGGGATGGGCCGGAGAGCTCATCCCAACGATCAGCGTGCCGCCCGACTAGCCCTCGGATTGAAGGTCCGCAGGAGGGACCGGCGCGGCCGGTGCCCAAGTTCAATTCAATGGCGGATGCCGGGCAAGCCGCTCATCTTCTGTCAAGAGTTTGGATTGCCGAGTTCGATGAAGAAATGCTGGGGCAGAGCCACTCCATAATTTTGGACATGGTGATGGTCTCTATTATCCAGGTAACCTTCTGAGTTTTCTTCATCTCTGTATACGCTTTGTGATGCCTTAATTTTTCTTGCGATTAACACATTCTCCTGCTGCAGATGGCCAATGGCGCGATCGGCCTTCGCGAAGCGCTATCTCATTCCTCGGACGCGCTCATGAAGGCCATAGCGCGGGCCGAGAAATATAAGAAGGAGAGCACGGCGCAGTCCCAGAGCCTTGCTCGACTTCATCAGGAGGCCAAGGCCTGGGAGAAGAACCTAGGTAGCCGAATAAGGGAGACGGAAAGTCGGGCTGAAGCTGAAAGTGGCCGGGCATCAACGGTCGAGGCCAAATTGGAGCTGGTCTCGAACAGACTAAAGGCCACCGCAGAGTGGAATGAGGAGCTGGTTCGCCAGCTCCAGAATGCCGAGAAGGAGGCTGAGGTGGCACAGGAAGAGGCACTCGCCGCCGCGCAGAGAGCCGTCGCCGCAGAAAGGGCAGCGGCCGAGGCGAGCCAGGGGAAGGCCGGGGCGGTGGCCTGTGCTGACGAGGCCAGTACATGTGCCAAGGAGGCCGAGAGCTGAACCTGGGAGGCTGAGGCGCGAGCCAAGGAGGCTAAGGCGTGAGCCAAGGAAGCTGATGCTAGGGCACAGCGGGCTGAGACGCAAGCCCAGGAGGCCGATGCCAGGGCTCAGCAGGTTGAGGCTGGGACGGGACAGGCCATAACCAACTATAAGTCCTCGCCGGAATTCGGGAAGGAGGTCCTTAAGGCTAGCCTCGATGCCTATGTTAAGGGCTTCGACATGTGCAAAACTAAGGTGTCCGCGGCTCTTAAGATCAACATCGCCGAGCTCAAGGGGATCCGCCCCAGGGAATCTGACGAGGGGTCGGCGGAGGACAAGGACGACGAGGGAGAGCTGGGCCCTAGCGAGCCCTGAGGAGTTGTTGTTTCTTCTTTTCTCTTTTCTTTCTTTTTGTAACTGGCCTCGAGCCAAATTTTGTACTTCAATTCCATCATTAATAGAAAAGAGTTATTGTGAAAATGCTTTTGTGCCTTGTCTTGCTTGTTTGTTTCTCTCTTCCTTTGGGTCGAACATTTTATCGTGCAACTAACGACAAGGCAGGCCTGTACCTGTTAATGAGGAGGACCCTTCCTTCTGAGATGTTTTCTGTTTCTGAGCATTGTGCACATCGACGATGCCATGGCCGGACCGTAGTCTTAGATTTGCCAACGTTTGGATGCGTCTTTGATAGATACGCCAGCCGCGTGGGAGGTTGCTTAAGATGCCTTAAGCTTTCGCGGGCTGTTTGAAGGGAGATTTGTCCGCACACGATTCTTCCAAAGACTTGGAACGGTCTGAGGGCAACTTAGTGCTGAGACCAACTTGAGGTCTTAGTCAACTCAGGGGGGCACCTCCGTTACGGGCCGAGTGGTGTCCCATGGACCACGATGCCAGCGAGATCCTTCAGAACCATCTCGGGGGTTTGTGTGCCATCCGAGAGGCGACTCAACCGGGTACGAAGCCTTTAGGGTCTTAACCGACTCAGGGGCACCTTCGTGCTGGGGCTGAGTGGTGTCCCATGGGCCGCGATGCCGGCGAGCTCCTTTAAAACCACCTCGGGGGTTTATGGGCTGCCCGAGGGACGACTCAACCGGGTATGGAGCCTTCAGGGTCTTAACAGACTTGGGGGCACTTCCGTGCCAGGGCCGAGTGGTGTCCCATGTGCCGCGATGCCGACGAGCTCCTTTAGAACCACCTCGGGGGTTTGTGTGCTGCCCGAGAGGTGACTCAACCGGGTACAGAGCCTTTAGGGTCTCAACCAACTCAGGGGCACATCCGTGCCGGGGCCGAGTGGTGTCCCGTAGGCCGCGATGCCGGCGACCTCCTTTAGAACCACCTCGGGGTTTTGTGTGCCGCCCAAGGGGCGACTCGACTGGGTACGGAGCCTTTAGGGTCTTAACCGACTCGGGGGCACCTCCATGCCGGGGCCGAGTGGTGTCCCGTGGGCCGCGATGCCGACGAGCTCCTTTAGAATCACCTCAGGGGTTTGTATGCCGCTCGAGGGGCGACTCGATCGGATACGGAGCCTTTAGGGTCTTAACCGACTCGGGGGCACCTCTGTGCCGGGGCTGAGTGGTGTCCCGTAGGCCGCAATGCCGGCGAGCTCCTTTAGAACCACCTCGGGGGTTTGTGTGCCGTCCGATGGGTGACTCGACCAGGTACGGAGCCTTTAGGGTCTTAACCAACTCGAGGGCACCTCCGTGCCGGGGCCGAGTGGTGTCCCATAGGCCGCGATGCCGGCGAACTCCTTTTCTGAGATCTGGTCCTTGAACACAAAGGAGAGTAGGCTGTGGCGCTGGAAGGGACCCTTTTATTACTCGTGCTCTGGGGGGATACATCATTGATAATATTGGCGGAGGTTATCCACATTCCAGGTACATGGAATGGGTCGTCCGTCAAGTTCTTCTAGTCTGTATGCCCCCTGATGGAGTGTCTCGGCGACACGATAAGGACCTTCCCAGTTGGGGGACAGTTTGCCTCCCTCCGTAGGCTTGGATATCTCAGCCTTTCTCAAAACCAGATCTCCATGGCGAAAGACCTTGGGATGGACCTGGGCGTTGTAGTACTTGGCGGCCCGCTGGCGGAATTCGTAGCCTCACCCGGTCATGCGCTTCGTCGATGAAGTCCAGATTAGCCCGTATCAGTGTGGAATTGTTTTCTTCATTGAAGGACTTCACACGCGGACTGGGCAATCTGATCTCAACAGAGATGACAGTTTTGGATCCGAAGACGAGACTGAAGGGAGTCTCGCTCGTTGGGGCCCTGGGGGTCGTATGGTAAGCCCATATCACACTGGGGAGTTCCTCCACCCATCGACCTTTGGATCCATCTAGCCGAGTCCTGAGCCCTCTGAGAATGGTGCGGTTCATGACCTCGGCCTCTCCGTTGGTCTAGGGGTGGCCGATAGAGGTGAATCGATGACGAATACCCAGCTCGCCGTAGAAAGCCTTGAATGCATCATTGTTGAACTGGCGGCCGTTGTCCATGACGAGAGTGTGAGGTAGGCCAAAGCGGCATATGATCGACTTCCAGAAGAAGGCTTTGACTTTACTCTCGGTGATCTTAGCCAGTGCCTCGACCTCGACCCACTTGGTAAAGTAGCCGATGGCTACTAGCAAGAATCTCCGCTGTCCCGAAGCTGGGGGAATGGCCCGAGGATGTCCATTCCCCACTGAGCGAAGAGCCAAGGAGCCGAAAGCTGGCTTAGAGGGTAGACGGCTGATGCTGAATGTGTGCGTGGCGCTGGCAACCATCACACTTTTGAACCAGTTTGGCAGTGTCCTCCCTCATGGTAAGCCAGAAATATCCCTGATGGAGGGCCTTCTAGGCCAGGGACCTGCCCCCATGTGATTTCCGCATATGCCTTCATGGATTTCTCTAAGGATGTAGTCGGCGTCGGTGGGTCCTACGCATTTGAGCAGGGGGTAAGAGAACGACCTCCTGTATAGACGTCCGTCTAGGAGGACGAATTTGGAAGCCCATCACTTGAGCAGCTTGGATTCACTGCGATCATCATAGAGGGTGCCATCAGTGAGATAGCGGACGTAGGCACCATCCATGTAGGCTCTTGGGTGAGCGGGAGGACTTTCTCGCCATCTTCTATGCTGAGCCTTTCTAGGTATTTAATGTAGGCGTCTCTTACGATGCCGTCGGTGGAGGTAGCCAGACGGGAAAGGATGTCGGCCTTGGCATTCTCACTCCGGGGAATGTAACTGATGCTGAAATAAGCTAACAGGAAGACCAAGAGCCGAACCTTACCCAGGTATTGAGTCATAGCAGGGTCACGCGCCTCGTACTCTCTATTGATTTGTCCGGAGATGAGTTACGAGTCAGTGAAAGCTCTGAGACGCCTTATTCCGAACTCTTGGGCTAGCCTTTATCCTACCAGCAGGGCCTCGTACTCGGCTTGGTTATTGGTGGCTTTGAATAGAAACCGCAGGATGCATTCTGCTCTCTCTCCATCCGGTCCGGTGAGAATGAGGCCGGCACTGCTTCCCTGAGAGTTTGACGCACCATCTACATGGGGAATCCAGGTTTCTCCATCATCGCTTGGCTCGGGCTCGTGCTGCTCCACGGAAACCTCCCTGGTCTCCTCATCCGCCCAAGTGCACTCGACTAGGAAATCGGCCAGGACTTGGGACTTCAAGGCCGATCGTGCTTAGAAGGAGAGGTCAAACTCTCCTAGCTTGATAGCCCACTTGGCGAGTCGGCCTGAGGTGTCTGGATGGGCCAGGATGGTTCGGAGGGGCTGGTCTGTGAGCACCATAATGGGATGGGCTTAAAAATATGGGCAGAGACGTCAAGTGGAGACAATCAGGGCGAAGATGATTTTTTCTGTCTTGGAGTATCTAACCTCCGCATCGTGGAGCACCTTGCTCACATAATAATAGGTCTCTGGGTTCCGTCGGCATCAAGATGCACCAAGACTAAGCTAACAGCCTCGAGAGAGGTAGCGAGGTAGAGGAAAAGACTCTCCCCGTCCCTTGGCTTGGACAGGAGTGGCGGAGAAGACATAAACGCCTTCAGGCCATCGAAGGCTTTCTGGCAGTCATACGTCCACTCGAAGCTGTTTACTTTCCGCATGGCCTTGAAGAAGGGCAAGCACCTCTCGGCTGATTTGGAGAGGAAACGACTTAAAGCCGCCACCCTCCCCATTAGTCATTGTACTTCCTTCTTGCTGGATGGTGGCCTCATGTCGAGGATGGCGCTGATCTTCTGTGGGTTTGCCTCGATCCCCCGCTAAGAACTACATTACCCGGCACCTCCTCCTCCCTCAACTGCTTAAATGGGGAAGCTGCCCCCAAGACACCATCCCGACCATCCGCTCCGTGGGGGTGTTATCGACAGCAGCCTGAATGGACGAAGGCCCCATGAGCGCCGGCAGTGGTTGCGGCGCCTTCTGGACATACTTGCCGAGGTAGCCCCGCTGGATGAGCTCCTCAATGGCATGCTTCAAGCTGAAGCAGCTGTCAGTGTCATGGACATAATCCCAATGGAATCGGCAATAATGGCTCATGTCACGGAGGGGACCTTTCTTCATAGGAGGAGGGTGCTGGAGATAAGGCTCGCCCTCGATCTCCATAAGGATGTGAGATCAGGGGGCGAGAAGGGGTGTGAGCTTGCTCTCATCAGGGACGGGGCTTCGACGCCTGCCGCCGGATCGGCGAGGTGGATCGGACCATCGGTGGTGAGGGGGTTCATTCGGCTCGGGGCAAGCAGGCTTGCGGCTGGAACTCCTTGAGGATTCCCGGCGGGTTAGGTCAGCCTCATCTGCACGAATGTACTTCTGAGCCCGAAGGAGGAGGTCGGAGTAGGAACTCGGGGGCTTTTTGTCCAAAGAAAAGGTGAAGCGGGATGGGAGGAGCCCCCGCTTTAGCGCCAGTGTTGCCATCGCATCATCTAGATGATAGACTTCAAGGGCAGCGGTCTTGAATCGGGACACGAAGTCCCGTAGCGACTCCCCCTCCCTCTGGCGCACGGAGAAGAGGCTATCCACAACTCTCGGGATCCACGGCAGGCATCAAAGTGCACCAGAAAGGTCCTTTCCATCTCTCGGAAGGAGTAGATGCTGTGAGGGGCAGGCGCGAGTGCCAGGCACGAGCATCTTTTCGTAGAGTGGCGGGGAAAGCTTTGCAGAGAAGGGCGTCCGTAGCACTCTGGACTTGCATCATGGCTTTGTAACTCTCGAGGTGATCCAGAGGGTCCGTAGTACCATCGTATGGATCTATCTGGGAAAAACGAAATCTAGAGGGGATGGGCTCCTCTAGTATCCAGCGGGTATAAGGAGGACGGGTGTCAAACTCCTCCTCCGGCTGACTATTGATCTTCCTGGAGAGCTCATCTAGTCGTCGATTGTACTCATCCAGGCGCTCCTCTGCTTGGCGGCTGATCATCGGAGCCCTCCGAGACAGCTCGGAGGATGAAGAAGAAGAAGAAGAAGAAGGAGAAGGACGCAGAAGGTGGGATTTCCGCTTTGGCTCTTCCTGGCGGTGTGGCTCTGGAGGGAACTTGCTCGGGCCACAATTGGGGGACCGTGGTCACTTAGGGGGATCACGACGGGGCTTCCTAGGGGAAGCCTGACGATGACCGGCCTCTCGCTGGGGAGAGCCTCCCCTTGTTGATTGCTGACTGGCAGGGGGAGCAATCTGGTGCTGGGTGGCCACTGACTGCTACTACTGAAGTCCGTGGACCATGGTAGTGAGAGTCTGGACTTGCTGGGTGAGAGCTGCTAGCTGTTTCGCAGCCGAGGCAGCCGCATCTGGTGGCGGAGAGGGGACGGGAGGATCGACAGCAGGGGATTAGCCTCTTGCTACCTAATCGGTGGGGGAAGCCCCACCGGATAGCTGATGGAAGCATCTTGAGCTTGGGTCACCACCATAGCTCGATGAAGGAAGATGAGGGGGTAAGAGTTCGCCGCTAAGTAACACAGATGATTGAGCAAGCACCCTCAACGTTCTTCTCAACCCCCCCTAACTGGCGCGCCAATCTAATGACGCCTGATCACCGGTCTTGAACATCGGGAGAAGAGAGCTGCTTAATCCATGAATCCACGCCTGATTGGATGGCCTGCAAAAGAGTTCCAAGACCGGAGGGATGCTTCGGTGGGAACCCTCTGATGCTCAAGTCAGCAACCGAGGTCACAGCTGAGGGAGAGCTCATACGAGCTCTTCTTGGGGAGAAAAATGAGTCCTCAGAAAGGGGGAATCCCTCTCTGGGTATTAGGATAGCTAGTGTATAAGTTTTTCGTACCTGGTTCTTGAGTGGACTTACCCTTTTATAGGTGGTTGACACCTGCACAACCAAATGGAGTTCCGTGAGAAAGGAATGTCCGCTGGGTTCGTGGGGGTTGCGTGAATCTGGGCCGGTTGATGGGTCCTGTCCTATCAGAGAGGAAAGAAACGGCGGTTGGTGGGCTAAGTCCTATCAGTCAGTGGGGCTAACGGGTAGTTAGGTCTGGTCCCATTGGAGGCGTGGCCAGTGGGTAGTTGGGCCTGGCGATGTCAGACGGCGCGGGCCAAAAAGATTGCGACTTGAACTGCCAGGACCGTCCTGGGGCCGACTTGGGAAAGTCGGGACTGCCTTGACTCTCCTGAAGGCATCGAGGCCGAGCAGGGCCGACTCGGCCGACCTGGAGATGTCAGGGCGGGGCCGACTCGGCCGGCTTGGAGGTGCTGGGGCCGAGCGGGGCTGACTTGGGGAAGTCGGGGCCGACTCGGCCGACTGGGAGATGCCGGGGCCGAGCAGGGCCGACTTGGAAAAGTCGGGGCTGAGTCGGCCGACTAGGAGGTGTCGAGGCTGAGCG
Source organism: Calamus simplicifolius (assembly GCA_900491605.1). Lineage (NCBI taxonomy): Eukaryota > Viridiplantae > Streptophyta > Magnoliopsida > Arecales > Arecaceae > Calamus > Calamus simplicifolius. Next base: position 40,348 of record UESW01003443.1, read on the forward strand.
GGGCCAACTTGGGGAAGTTGGGGCCGACTCGGCCGGCTGGAGGTGCCGGGGCCGAGCGGGGGAAGTCGGGGCCGACTTGGGAAGTCGGGGCCGACTCGACCGACTAGGAGGTGCTGGGGCCGAGCGGGGCCGACTTGGGAAAGTCGGGGCCGACTCGGCCGACTTGGAGATGCCGAGGCCGAGCAGGGCCGACTTGGGGAAGTCGGGGCCGACTCGGCCGATTTGGAGATGCTAGGGCCGAGCCGGGCCGACTTGGGGAAGTCGGGGCCGACTCGGTCGACTTGAAGATGCGGGGGCGAGTAGGGCCGACTTGGGAAAGTTGGGGCCGACCAAGGATGGTCAAGGTCGGCTTGACCGACTAGGAGGTGCCAGGGTCGAGCGGGACCGACTTGAGGAAGTCGGGGCCGACTCGGTCGACTTGAAGATGCCGGGGCCGAGCAGGGCCGACTTGGGAAAGTCGGGGCCGACTCGGCCGACTTGGAGATACCGGAGCGGGGCCGCCTTAAGCTTTTGTTTTGCCATGATTGCCTTCGTGGCTACATCAGCCACATAAGTCGATGCAGCGGAGCTCAGAGCTCGATTGCATCCAAAGAAATATTGAATCTATATATATATATATATATATATATATATATATATATAAAGATCACAACTTGTAATTAAGCACTGGTGCTATACGTGGTCTGTCTCTTTCTATCTCCCTTTTTTTTCTTTTTTCCTTTCAATATTATCAATGGAGAATTACTAAAAGGTGGTTAAGAAAAGCCGTGTTTTGAGAAGTTTGGGACTTGATCACTTTCAATATTCTTATTGTACAAATTTACTTTTCTTTTGAAATATTTTATTGATTTTTGACTGATATTTGAGTAATATATCTACAAATCCGAGATATTTCTATAGTCTTTTAGACGTAGAAAATGTTAATTGTTTATCTTTGTTAATGTTAAACTAACATATTGTTGATCTTTGGATTACTCAATATATGGTATTAGAGATAGCGAGTTATATATGGATCCAAATTTCTTCATTCTACTTGATCTTATTTATTTAATGATCATTAATGGAGTCGAAACCATAAGCGAAATGTGAAATCACTAAAAGGAATTAATCCTTTTCTCTCGACAAAATTCGATCTATATTATTTTTTCTACGACCGAGTTTCATCGTCCTGACTGAAAATTAAAAGTAACTCAGTTGTCAAAAGATTTTGCAAGGCTCTAGGAATTTGCTAAACATCTCGAGCCTTGGTGAGACCGTGGAGAGTGAATTTGGCTGAAGACCCAAAGCACACGAGCGTTAGACATTTGGAGCCATGGTGAGATGGAGAATTTTCGCGAGAGATTTTATTTGTAGATTTTAAAATTTTAAATCAAAATTCTTATCTCTTGAAGAGAATTTTGAAATTTGAAATGAAAATATAGAGAACTCAAAAATTTCCATTTGAAAACCTAGCTATCTGGAATTGCCATATACAAATTTCTCAAATAGTCGTTTAGGTATTAAAACACTTATTATTGCATTTCAAAATATCTAAATAAATTATAAAAATTATTTACATAAATTTACATAAATATCAATAATAACTATGTTATTAATTATTATCTATTTATTAAATATTTTTAATATTATTTATTAATATAAATATTATTAAATAAAATAATTTAAGTACTTAAATTAATATTTATTTTATAATTTATGTAACTAAATCTTATTTATGTATTTTATAAAAATAAATATTTTTAAATAATTTATGATTAAATAATATTTTTATAAAATCAAATTTCTAATATTATTGATTTAAGATATTTTATAATAAGATATAAGTGTAATTAAAAATTATAATATTTTTTTCTAATATTTTATTTTATGAATGTATAAATATTTTTAATAGAATACTTCATAATATTAACATTGATTAAATATGTCATAAATAATTGCATAAAATAATAAAATAATAATTTTAGTAAATACATAAATATTAAGATTACATTGATGTTATTAAATTTACATAAATAATGAATATTTTAATATTAAAATATTTAATCAAATATTTCACGGACCATAGAATTCGAAGAGGATCAGGAGATTGGAGGATCCCGTCAGCTCTTTCCTTATCCTTACGCCAACTCCTCGAGATCATTATCAGATAAACTCGCCACTCTCTCCCCCTCTATGACTATAAATAAAACCCCGTTAAACCCTCCCTCCCTCTCCGTACCCTCTGATAATAACTCCTTCCTCTCCCTTCTCTCTCTCTCTCTCTCTCTCTCCCTACGATGTCTAACGTTTTGATCAGCGCTCTCCTTTCTCTCAGGTAACTAATAAAAGCCATTGGGAGTTGTGGCAGTAGTTTATTTTGCTTTGTTCTCCCTGCTTTAATTTTCTTGCTCTCCAAATTAACCTTAGTTTGCGTTCTCTTAATTTGTTCTCTTGCAGCTGGACGTTTTACGGTGCATTTTGTAGTGCAGCAACCGCGATGGAGGCGATAGAGGCGGCGACAATGAAGTCTAATGGTTTCATTAAAGAAGATCCAGAGACGGATGGTTGGATCGCCGATCGAAAACCAGTTCAATGAAGTCGATGCAGCAGCGGAACTCCGTGCTTGTTAATTAATTTGCTTTCAAAGAAATATTGAAAATATAGAGATAGATAGATAGATATATAAGATCACACTATATAATCACGATCTCTTCCTCTCTTTCTA